>VWZT01001698.1:40948-61124 GCA_013397055.1 Pachycephala philippinensis
AGCGGGGTGCGAGTGAGGGTTAAGTGCACCCCGAGAACAACAGCTGCCCTTCTCTCTGCTACTGCTTTCCCTAAACATCATCAGACAACCCTATTCCTCACTCTTTCCCGTGTTCTCTGCTAAGCGAAGAACCGCCCCTACTCCCAAGATGGCTTTGTGCACATTGTAACTTCCCGCAAGGTTTGTTTTGGTCTCCGTCGTCCTTTCAGCCTGCCTTCAAGAAAATAAAACTAGAAATAAATGGGGTGTTGGGACTGGAAACCCAATCCAGTGTTTCATTTCAGATTCTACAAGCATGCATATAGTGCAAATAATCAATCAATGGCTTTCTTGCCAGTTTATGCTGACTGGTGCCTGGAAGGGACCTCATGGGGTTGAGCCAGGGGAACACTGCAGTTTCCCACACGATGTTATTAGATGCTCCCTCAGGCTGTTGCAATTTTTATGCCAGTTCTGGATTTCTGATTTACACAAGACCATAACAGGGCTGGGAGGCCTGGGCTTAGCCAGCCTTGTGCTAACCAGTTAATTTGTGATTATTTAGCATTTCTGAAGTTGTTTTTCTGTGAAAGCTGTTCAGGAGGTGGATGATGCCAGACTGTGCAACTGAGCATACACTAGTTTGGTGTTAAGGGGAAGAGAAGTTTAAATCCTCCTATCTTTTTTCCAGTCACTGAGGCTGATAGCAAAGCTGGAAGCTGTAAGGAATGCCATGCGAAAGAACATGGAGTTCTACTGTATTACTGGAAATCTTCTGAAGGTAAAAAGTGATAGGGGGTACCCAGAAAACAGGATTTTGAGATGGTGACTGCTCCTTGGGATAGGATGGACTGACTACTCACTTTCTTTTGATTCAAAATTTATGTATTTTCTATAGGAGGGATGGTAGGAAAAACCTGTAAACTTGCTGCTAAGACTGGGTGGAGTGAGAGAAACCAATTGATGGAAAAGAGTAAGAGAAGACTAAGGAAGGGTTCCTGAAATTGTTCAGACCCCACTGATGCTAAGGTTAGGAAACAGGCTCCAAAAGTGCATGGATGCAATGTCAATTGCAGGAAGTGTTACTTAAGTTACTTTTTTGTGTGCGTGTAAGATGAAGAAAATAGTGTTGGACATTTGGAGAACAAAGCTGCTTCCAAGGGACTACCATGCTTTAAAAATGGGAGAAAACAGCAACAACAAAACAAAACAAGGGAAGAAGAACCATCAACTTGTGCTTGTGTCCTTGCTTCCAACCTGGTGGTAAGACTACTAACACAAGAGGCGCCTTACACCACTTCTGCATAAACAGCTTTTGTATTTCCACACTGCCTCCTAGATTCCTCCTTCTCCTTCCTCTCCACTGGTGTCCACTTGCAGACTCTGCTTCTTGTTCGTCTCATCTCAGCCTCTCCTAGTTCACCCCAGCCCACTTTTATGGCTCCCACCCAATCTACTCCTCAAGTCTTTTGATTCAAATTTCTTTTTACTTGGGTCTCTTAATACTTATATACAGCTCTCTGCCTTAGCATTTGAGATCCAGTTGTTGCCCTGTCCACTCTTTCCCTGCACTCACTCTCGGATAGGTGCACATGTACATCCGTCCTTATCTTCCTGAGCCGCCTTGCTCAGATAACGTAGTTAATCCTTTCCTGCAGATCCCTGGCCTTGCCAGATCTCCTACCAAGGCTCCTCCTCCAGCAGGGCTTTCAAAAACCTGTATATGAGCTGTGCTTAACTAAGATCTACCCAAAGGGAGCCAGGAGAGAAGAAATGCTGGTGTGTTTATGGAAAACTCGTGGTAGTGCTACCCAGGCAATGCCTACTTCTAGACAAAATGCAGAACATTGATTTTTCACAGGTACTGAGTTCTCCATAGTGAGGCTGTCGAAAATCAAAAATAAAGAGCAATAGCCTCTTGGAAAATGGTGTTTATGTGTATATGTACATACTGCCCGTGCAGCGCCTGTCCTGAGTTGTACCTGCAACGTACAGCACATAAACAAAAGGCCCAGTACAGATATATGAGATTTAGCAAAGCTTAAACTACAGCTCCTCACTCATAGGCAGCAAGTCTGCAACAAGGAGAAATCACAGGCAGCAGAGCAATGCCAGGCAGCATCTTCGGGATCATCGTCCCACATGCTGAGGAACAGTCCCACATACTGAGGAACAGTGAAGGGGGATGAGTGGTGGCACAGACCAGCGGCTGGGCTTGTTGAATATTGCTGAACCAGAAGATGAGCTGACCCACCACGCATTTTGAGGACATTCCCAGGACACTACATCGCCTCCAGGAAAGAAAAGCGGCTTTACAGCTCCTCTGGGAGACAGAGCAGCCCGGGAGCGGAGACTCTGGCCTCCTGCCAAAGTGAACCCAACAAGGTCATGAGGGCTAATTCGGCTAATTTGAGGATCTATTTCAGCTGCCCGCCTCACTGCAGGCTCAAAGCACACTCTGAGAAAGTTGTTCAAGGACAGGTTTTATTTCAACAAGAGGTTGTGTTTCAACAACGCAGCCCGCGGTGTTTGTGAGGGGGAAGATGGAGGCGGCGCAAGGCTCGCTGGGAGTTGTAGTCCGAGGCGGGCGCGGGGCGGGGCAGCGCCATAGGCCAGCGGGGAAGAGGTGTCGGAGTCCCCCAAAGAGAGAATTCCCTGCTCCATCCTTCGTGCGCAGCGCGCTGGGCAACAGTGAGACTTTGGCTGTCCGGCGAAGAGGGGTGCCCGAGGCCTGCCCACGACCTGCTCTGTGCGGAGCGTTCCCTGCCCCGCTGTGTGTAACCTCAATTTTACCCCCACGTCTGCTGTTGCCGGGCTTCTCTCTGTAGGTCCGCAGGCAAACAGAAAGGGGACGGCACCCTACAGACATACCCAGTTAGTCTGGCAGGATGCCATATGCATAGTGTCAGTTGCTTTTGTTTGAAACTGCCCTGCTTTTCATTATCTCTGCCGGGATGGATGTTCGGGCGCCAGGAGTGTATTTCCTGGCTCACCTGGATTGGTGCCGGGCTGAAGCGGAAGGCTCGTCAGCCGAGCGCAGTAGAGACAAGGGATGTTTCCATGAGCTCCAGCATCCACACTAGCAGAGCTTCTTGTAAATCCCTTCGGTTTTCCCTAAGCAATCAATATATCTTTTTAGCCCTGCAATGAGTTCTTAAAAAACTCTCTTTCATTTTTTTCAGGCTGGAAAGGCCAAGCAGAAACTTCTAAGCATTCTGAGGATATTTTGGCTTTATGAGGTTCTTATCACATTGGCCACATCAGAATCTCTTAAAACTGTATAACTTTCGTTCTAAACTTTTATTCAACAGCCATTGCCTGCATCTCCTCTCTCCTCTCTCTTCTCTTTGTTAGAAAGCAAAATTATTTGTTTTGGCATTGATCAGGGCAAGATAATGTATTCTTTTTTGCAGAGTGACATTCTTCCTTTTTGCCCACTCGTTTTTCACAAGTAATTATAACCAGGAGTTTTTGTATTAGGATCATGGAAATTTCCCCATTAATATTACTCAGGGGAAGCAGAGGACATCTACAATAAGCAGGAGGAGGAGGCAGTTAGAGTCAAAGCACAGCTCACGAGAAAGAGACACAATCCTTTAAGAATATTGTGTTGCATAAAATTTTTGCTGTGTTGCAGTGCAGAGAATACAACTTCAGTGAGTGTCTGCACATTTAATGAAGCAATAACCCAGTTGTCTTCTCCCTGAAGTTAATAAAAAATTAGCTTAACACTAACATAATGCTATCCTTGATTCTTTGAGGTAATCCTCAAAAAGCTCAAATGATGAATGTTTAATAAGGGGAACATACTTTTTCAGGATCTCTAAACTATATATAGAGATATATATAAATACTAAACCATTTGCTTAATTTTATTAAGGCAAACCCTGTTGCTTAACTATTTGCTTGATTTCATTAAGGCAAACCCTGTTGCTTTCAAATCTCTCAAAGTTAATCCGTGGTGTTTACACTCATTTTGCTGTTTACATTGGCTTCATGAACCTTCAGTGTAAACAGAGAAAAAGAAGTAAAGATTCTTCCCATGAAACAGCTCAAGAAAGAAATCCTCACATCACTTAAATGAAGCATGCTTCCTGTTTCAACATAATTAAATTCTGAGATCTTAAAAATAAAAACAGAAGGAAAAAACCACCCTAATTTACTGTAAAGCTACAGACATCACAGGGATAAAAAGGGCTTACAGATGGTGAGATTATTGTTACCTATGAAGGACATTCCTGATGTTCTTATTTGGGTGTCTGTTTCAAACAGAGGTTTCAGCCAAAGCAATTGTTGTTTCTAGGGTCAAAACTAACATTTGTTCTGCACAAGGAAAAAAAAAATCTTTCCTGGTTCTAAGGCCCTCAAGGGTTTCAGCAGGGTCACAAAATCACAGAATATGCTGAGTTGGAAAGGACCCACAAGGATCTTTGAATCCAACTCCTGGCCCTTCACAGCTCCATCCACCTGTGCCTGAGAGTATTGTCCAAATGATGGTGACCTTACTGTCACAGGTGCCTTCTGCCTACCCTGTGAAGGTAAGATCGGATTCTTGCAGCTGGACTATGTTTATAACTCCAAATAAAGTAAGTTAAGGCATTTGGCTTTTTGGCCAAGTGCCAAGACTTGACCAGATCCATTTTACTAAGCAATTGTTTCTTTTCCACAGACCTAAGATACAATCATTAGTGTGTTTGTGCTTTTTTTTTTTGTTGGCTCTTTCTTTTCCTGAGAAAAGAGGGTTATTGGAGTGACATTTTCATAGTATGAAGCTGAGAACGTGTCCTATGCCCTGGAGAGTCTGAAGGCAGTGAAAACAGGTGATGCTGGGCACAGGAAGAGGGAAAAGGGGAGGCTGGTCAGCGTTTGCCTGGTGCATGCTGCCTGCTGGAATGGGCTGCACACTCACCATCTCCTGGTCTGGAATTTGTCTGGGACAGTGCAAGCTGACATGAGCCAAACCTTTTCCAGGACAGGTGCTTGCAGTTAAGCATAATGGGCAACTAGCTTATTAAGCACTTATCAGTGCTTAAGCTCATTTCCAGGCACTGTTTTTTCTAGTGCTGTGGTCATAGCTTTAGAGTCCTTTGGGCAAAAACCCACCCCACGTTATACTGCATGTGACTGGTAGAGATGTCTTTAATTTTAGAAGGTCTCAGGCCAGGGTTCCTTGAAGAAGCTTAAGAAGTTTCTGCTGTTGGCTGTTGTCCCCCTCCACCGCCAGCTGTGTGTGCAGTAAGGAGCCTGGTCGGAATACAGGTTGAGCAAATGTAGCTATAGCAAAGTTGAGCAGAACCTTGGGCTGAAGTACAAACAACATATAATGACAAATATTCTTAGAAACTAATCAAGATTTACGTAACTCCAGGTAGAGTTATTACAAAATACACATCACTTTTCACTTCAGTATTTTTGCCTTGGTTCCTGTCTTGTGAAATAACAATAATACTTCAAGCTAGCAGAGAGCTAAAGCTAAAACTTTCCCACCTTTCTGGTTTAAACAGACTGTGAAGCAGTCATGCAGTGTGAAATGGTGCTGGCATCAAGGCACAGGGCCTGCAGGCGTCCAGGCAGCAGGCTGCACAATCTTCAGGCCTTCAGTTGTATTTCCAGTTTTCTTTTCAGATTTGCCCTTCGCTGGCCCAAGACTTTTAGGAGAAAACATACTGAACACACTTATCCTGAGAGAGGCTTGACCACAGTAGCAGAGTGGGGTCAATGAAGCTGTAGAAGTACTTGGAAAAAAGGATGAAATACTCATAATCACAAGTAATTCAAAGTGTGTTCATTGAGGCTTTACAAATGCTCATCCTGATCTGCATAGAATATATACAAGGAAAATAGACAAAATTTTGCTGGTTTCCTTCAGGGTCTGTCATTATTTTATGTTGCTATGGAGAGCAAAAGTTGTAGAGGAAGAGGTAGAAATAAGGTATTTATACATACCACGTACCATGGAAATTATTTGTCTGTAGTAGAAAACATACTCTGGGCATTAGGATTGTGCATGCTTTTCATGGGAAAGAAATGGCTCTCTTGGAATGCAAACCTCCCTCATTCCTGGCCTTCGAACTGCGACATCGTAAATAATTCAGCAAGCTGCTGCCCCGAAGTCAGGAGCTTGGAAAGGAAGAAAAAGATACCGACCTTATGTGTGCCTTGGTGACCAGAGAAGTGCTGAGCAAGGCGGGGGGTGTAAGAGGGCGTGTGCAGTTCAAGTCAGGAGGGAACAGCTGGGGCCACTGCAGCAGGGTTTAGGTGGGTGTTATGTGGCGGATCAGATGCAGCCAGTGCCAGAGAGAGCAGAGGGCACCCCAATACCCCAAGACTGAGGGCAGAAGAAGCTGTTTTCTGGGTTTGTGGAGTGTGGGCAGGCTGTGAGCAGCATGCATCCCCCAGCTGTCAGAGCGGGTCGCCCAGGAACACAGCCTTAGAAGTCAGCCCTTTCCATTCTGCAGTCCCATAGCACAGAAGTGGTTTTTGCTTTCTTCTTCTCTGTAAAGCCACTCTCTGGGTTTTGATGCTTGTGTTGCTCTAGAGCCCCTTGTAGTTGCAGGCAGTCCCTTGATGTGCTCTGCTGTAGGATAACAAGAGTGGGCTGCAGGCAGCCTTAGCTTTGATAGCTTACAGCTGTGTCCCTGGGAGGAGGGAAGGCCAGCATTGAATGCAGGTGTGTTGATCTCAGTAACAAGAGGCATGTGAGTGGCCTAAGAGAAAGGTATAAAAGGTTGTGCTGCAGGATCACAAGGGGGATAGCGAGTCTGATGCCTGCCACTGTCTGCTGCCACCTGCTGATGCCTGCCACCCTGCTCTATGCTGGACTTTTTGGACTCTGACATTTGGTGCCCCATGTTTGCATGTATCGCAGCGATAACTGGCTGAGCCTTAGAAGCTCTCAAAAGCCTCTGGCAGTATGAGCCTCACGGACTGCAATCCACTTGGGGGAAGTGGAAAAGCCGGCCGGCGCGTAATCCCTGGGCGGGGCTGTGCCCAGGAGAGCCGTGAGTAGCCTACGCATGTAAGTCCAGGATTGGACTGCCTTGGGCGACCGTGCCTCTGGGAAGGACGGTGAGCCGTTTGTGAAGCTCTTGCCCATCCATGATTACTGCAAATGGTGCTGCGTATTTATACTGCAAACTATGTTGGCCTGTTGTACACCAAGAGTCTGCAGAAAAGTCCTCAAGTACAGGCAGTTGCAGAGGCTGAGGTGAAATTCTTTACTTTTGGAGTGGGCCTTGGGATGCACACATAGCTCTTGCTTTCCTCTTTAATGTAACCTCTGTAACCCCAGCAGTCCTGCTCTTTACCGCTCCCATTTTCTATGTCAACATTTTTTTACTTTTCCCTCTTTCATTGTATCGCTTGTGATCCCTCACAATAATTTGGTTTTTCTCACCCTCTTTCAGTTTTTGTAGGGTGGGGAGGGATGAACTGACACATTGTTCTATAATGAAAAGGGCTGCTATTTCTCCTGGCATGGAAGATCGGTGACAAAATTTGCATCTGCTTTTTCACCTAAGCCTTTTTTTCATTCCCATTCAATTTTTTTTTTTTAAAGTAGCTTGAGAGCACCTCCCTGAAGGTTTCTAGTAGTGCTCAGGAAAGACTTCCAACAAAAGAAACTTGCCCATGCCACAAGTTCTGGTCTTCTCTTGTAGCCTTCAGCTCCTCACACCTCCCACTCACTTGGTTGGAGTGCATGTTCCCAGTAATGTTCTTTGGATGTAGAGGTTTTTGCATGAGTTGGAAAGGGAAGGGTGAGAATATGCATGAGGTCAAGATTTTTCCTCATGTTGGTGTAAGAGTATAAACTGGCAATTAATGAAAATAAACGGTGGTTGATAAAAAAACCAACTGACCAACCAACCAAAAACTGACTTTGTGCACTTATTCAAAGAGGCAGAAAAGTTGTTGTGAAGTACAGGTAAGCAAATTACACCTTCCCCTCTTGATCTATGAAATTACCTTTTCCAAAGAAAGGCATGCCCTCATGCTGCCAAACATACTGCATAGTTTCAACCGATGTGCTGGTACAGTAAAGTCTTTCTTTTCATATGCCCATTCTTTTGCTAAGCTCTATTCTTCATGGTCACCTTATTCCAAAGTATAAAGAAGGGGAGAGACTTTAAAAAAGAAATACCTGAGGTAACAAGATACAATGTGGTCTTTTATTCAGTAAGATCACTCAGTCAACACCTTCTGTTCCTCCCTTTGCTTCTTTACCTGTATGTTGAACAAGTCAGACAAAGCAAAGTTCAGAAGTTAAAGTACAGAGTGATATTGAACTATGATTTAGCATTCTTGAAAGGTTTAGCTGTTTCTCATACAACAGGATGTGGACTATACTTGTGGAAGATCAATGTAAAAAGTTACCAAGGCAACCTTTGGAAGACCCAAATAACAAGCCTGCTGTAATGAAGATGTATTTCCTTGAAGCAGTCTTAACAGTTTTCCATTTGACATGACAAGAGCACTTATGAATTATTTCTAAATGAACTGACAAGGAAAAATCTATATGGGGGAAATTGTTTCTTAACTTACCCTACTTTTTTCATTAAAGAAGAAATAGTGGAGATGAGGCCGATTTTAAAGCATTAAATTAACATTTTCATGTGTTTATAATCTGCCCAGTAGTTCAATATATTCAATGCTTCATTTGGCTCCTATGCTTTTAAGTGATTTTTTCTTTTCATAATTCACAGAAGTTTTTAGGCATCTCTTAAGTTATTTAGACCCTGAACATAAATTTCCATGATTTAAACATTTTTGGGATATGTAGTTCCTTTTCTTCCTTGCTTGGATAACTCCAAAATTACTTTAGCTGTAAACTTGGCGTGCAGTTGCTTTGGAACAGAATGTCATTTTTCTGAGTGTGCAAAAAGAAAATTCTCTCTGAAACAGTGAAGCCCTCCGTGCTCTCCCTGCATGACACATATTTGCAAAAGAGTACTTTAGTTTAGAGTGGCAGTCCTGGTTTCATGGGAAATAACCATGAATGGCCTTTGCTATCCCCAGAGTGAGGATCTGACTGATGGCTTTTAGAAAAATAAGTATGGAAAGGAGAGTAGTTCTGGAAGCAGTTACATATCTTCCCGCATTTTCTTCCTCTCTTCCCAAGCTGAGAAAAATTATTGTGGACAGACATTAGCCCTGTCTACAGTTATAAAATGAAGGATATTTGTCATGAGGTAGATGTCAGAGGTGGGTTTATGAGTCAAGGACTAGGAGTGGTGAGCAGCAGATGGTATGGGAAAGAATTTGAGATGCCAAATTGATCTCTGCGAATTGTCTTTGTGGTGTGAAATCCCATCCTCTCAGTCCTTCCTTTGCTTCCCAGCTCTGAGTGACTTGGAAACAAGTTCAGAAATAAAGTGTACAACTTCCCCATCCCTTCTCCCCACTCAGTCCATCCTAATTAATTTATAAGAAAGGCTACACAAACCAGTCTGAAAATGGGAATGGAAAAATAAAGCTTTTGTTTTCCCCACTTTCTCATTGCCAGAGATTTTCTCCCATTTCATAGAATACCACCCAACATTCAATTCACAAAGTTGTTCACAATGAGCTTTCTTCAGGCTTCTCTTAATATTGTTTCACTGTGTATAAATACTGCTGTGAAGAGACTAAATGATGAAGACTGACTGCGCAGGCCAGTGGCTGGGTCCTTCCTCCAGGAGGCAGGACCTGGATCTGCCCTGCTCCAGGCAATGTTTATTCACGGGGACTGAAAAGTGTCAAGAGTTAAAACTGTCACTCTAGCCTAGTCCAGCAGCTGGTGTCCACAGCAATTCCTCAGATGTGGGAAGAGGTGGATTTAGATATCTAAGGTAGAGAAACTGCCATAGCCTGGTCTACCCCACCTCCAGTGAATTCTCTTCAATGAACTGAAAATAACATCTCTTCCTCTGACAGTTGTGTGATTTTTTTTCCATAATCAAACCTATCTAATACCTAATATTTAAATTGTTTTCCCAGTTAACATGAGTTTTTAATTTTTTTCTTTTGCTCAGTTTTAGATATAAAATTTATTATTAAAAATCTAGTCATATAAATGTTCCCACTGTGTTTAATTAGTATAATTGAGGGTGTAGTTTATGCTAATTTAAAGCAATTACTTCCTCTTCTTGATTACTCAGGCTGCTGTCACTGTTACATAAAAAATTAAAAATGTGGGTTTATATTCTTTCAAGCCTTGAGTAATTCCTTTCTCACCATATTTATTTTGTGCTAAGTGAATGTGTCTTTGTTCTTTCTTGTCTTTTCTGCCTTCTGGTATTTCTTGGTGTGCTCTGGACTAACCAGCCTTTCCCAGGGAAGAATGGTTCAGCTAAAGAACACACAGTGTCATTTATTTATTTTACCATTTGCAAATACAACTAAACAGAGGTAATGCACCCTGGAAAGAGGAAGAGGGAAGGCTTCTCAGATGGTGGGCTTGCCTGTGTTCTTTGGTTGTTTTGCTGGAGGCTGAAAATTCAGCAAAACACATGATTAGCCCATGTTTGAAATTCCCTGTTTTGTTGGAAATTAAGCACAAGCTGAACTCTGTTCCTATTCAGCAAAGAGTATTAACACATGCTGAAATATCAGTAGCAACTTTAGTGTGACAACGCTGAAGGTGCCTTCTTTATCCTATCCAAAACCAAGAGGTGAACATCATCCCTGTTTTATGTACAGCATGGTTTCTCCAGGGACCCTCTTGGGCTCTTGAGGGCAGAAGAACAGACTTGAGGGTGATGCCCCAGCTGTAGGGGGGACAGGACATTAAAGGACAAGTTAATGTCTTAATGAAATCAATCACAAGTAGTTTACCCCTTCAACAAAGCTATATTTGGTAGGTACCATACTATAAAGGGGTGAAAGGGGAATTACAGTCAGGATACAGTTGGTAGCTGCTTTGAGAGCCCAATGCCAGGATGAAACTTGTCAAAAACAGTGGGCCCAAGTCTGGAGAAAATATGAAAATCTTTAATGATGATCTTCTTGACAGCCTACTAGGAAAAAATAAATAGATGACATATCTTGGAGTCAGCTATCAAGAGTATAAGATGTGCTATGCTTGTTTTCCTTGCATGTGCCAGTTAAGAATAACTAAAGGTGGCTGGCAAACCAGAGGCCTTCAAGTCCCAGGGGAGCAGAGGCCCTAAGCCCTGGTCCAGCTCTGCTTTTGTGATGCCCAGAATCTCAGAGCTCAGGGGACCTGGGGAGGCCTGTGGGATTCATCTTCATCAAGCATCAGATAAGGGCTGTTTTGGGAGTTCATGATAAAACCTGCAAAGCGGGAGAGGTGGTGCTGGCTGAAATCGTCTTGGTGGGCAGTGGGCTCTGAGATGAGTCTTGGGGTCTTCTCAGATTGTGCATAACATAGGAGGAGAGCTGAGAAAGGCTGAATAAGCCATGAAGTGGATCATTCCAACAGCCTAGAAGATTGTTCTTTCCAGTACTGAATTTGGAAAGATAGGATGTTGGGATTATAGAGAACCTACTTGGAGTAAGTGTCTCATTTTTATCCAATATTAATACAGTATTTGGCATCCAAAGTATGATATTTTGCATTTAGACTTCTGTGTAAACTAAATCACTTTACATTACGCTGTTGTTTTTTATATTTCTACTTAATTTATTTATTGAAGGCAAGTGTTTATATCAGACTACTCATGCAATGTCCAAACTTTTTTGGATCGTGTATACTAAGAATAGCCTTGGCTACTGAAAGTGGCATAGATTTATATTTCATACTTATCTGAAAATACAAAGGACTAGAAAATGGTTTTTGAGAAAGTTTTAAATATCTTTTGAAAAGGAAACACACGAAAACTGATTTATGGCTATAGAGGATCATATAGACAGAGCATAATATGTTAACAAACATATGGTCTATATATAGAACATGAACTTAAAAATGAAAACTGAAAGACATTTTACTGATTGAGTTCCAGAAAAACTAACAGATGTGAAAAGACATGGCTATTTAAAGGCTGGAAAAGGAACTCAAATACTCTTAGATTCTGACTGTATTTCAGTGAGTAAACAAATGCAGTCCTTACTCCACAGTAATGTAACCTGTCATTCCAATGCCAAACACAGTCTGAGGTAAGGAAGACGCTTCATCTGATTGTTTTATGGCCATCTCCCACACTTTAACGATGTATTGAAGTGAAATCTAAGTGTGGGCAAGCTACCAAAGAATATAGACACTCTTTCCAATTTAAAAGACACTATGAATTGTTATAGTTTACTTCCAGGGAGGCACTGAAGCCCACTGATCTGCTAACAGGCCAGCTGAGGGTACTGCAATCTCTCACCCTGCTAGGGATGCTGTCACTGACTGTCGCACTGCCTGGCCCTCCCAGTAAATGGCTGCTGCTGAGCCCCTTCCTGTGCAGGGAAGTAGGGCCTGATGGATAACTACAGCTTTCTCCTCACTTTTCTGGAACTTCTCTGTGCCACTGTTTTTTTCCCTTGTGCAGTAGTTCGTTTTCCTCATTTCAAGAAAGCTCTGTGTACTGTTGGCATGGATGCAGAAATGTGTATGAAAATGCCTTCACTCCAGCTTGGCATCTCCTGGCCATAGCTCGGGTGCCACGTGTTAATGGTGTTCTGCTCTGAGTTCATACAGACAATTTCAGGGTAAAGGCACAGCACTAAACTGATTACCAGATTACATTTTATTTGTTAAATTTTTACTGCCAACAGCTTACAGCCTCTCTGGAGACAGTTGATTGTGTTTTCCACCCTATTATGAAAATAAATCTCCTCTCTTCCTCAGGATGCCTTTTCTGTTTAAGCAAAATGAAGTATCTGATCTTTTGAGAGACTTGCTGTGGTTAAATCACTGCCTATATTTCCATTAGTAGTGATCTCAAATGAGTCTGGGAAGATAATAAAACTTTCTGCAACACACTGATTAGTCCTCTTAATTAATAGGGCTGAATAGAGCCAAAAGTATAGCTTCCAGAATATTCACCCTCAGCCTGACATGGTTCTGGGTTGCTTCTGGTGTCATTTAAGCATGCTGTTATATTTCCAGGACTTCGGATTGTTTTTTCACATAGGACAGCATTGTTCAAATAGATGATTTCTGGTGCAAATGATTTGCAAAGGCATCCTTGATTCTTGTGGAGGCACATGCAAACATTCTTCCTGGTATTTGCCTTCTGTTAAAGAGCCATGTAAGGGAATGAACAGCACTTCATTTTTTAACAACAGGGAAACACTCTTCCAGGATGTGCCCTTTTCATATTTTCAGGTGCAAAGTGTGCCTCTGGTACTGCTGAGAACCTCTGGACTTCTGGTACATGAACCTCTTGAGAACCCCAGCTGCAGAAATTGCACAAATATGTTATAGCATACACAAATAGGTTTGGATCCCACCACGCAGAAAACCTCTTCTTGTTTAATAGTTTCAGCTGAGGGTGGAAAGATACCCTTCCAGCCTGGAATGATCTCTGGGGTACTAGCTAAACATTGCCAGGTTTATGGCCAAACTGAAATGTGGAAATCACGGATTAATGTCCCTTTTGTGCAACTTCTCAGCTAATTACTTAATTCCGAGCACATGAGGGGTTCCCTTGACCATGTGTGTGTTTTCTGACACTTCAGCTACATGACTGTGCTTGTAAGATTGAAACTTTGCATGAAATTGCTTGTTTTATTATGTGCTCAGGCTGTGGTTTGACATGATTATTTAGGGTGTTTCATACCCTATCTAATAGACACAAATTGCAAGGTGCTGGGCAGACTCACTCTGCTGGTTCATACTGCTTCAAAACAATGTAGGTGGGAGGTGTGTCTTGTCCCAGAGCCTTACACAGTCTGTTTGAATTCTTACTATATAAGCTATATGTAAGATATTACATAAAGTATTGTAACACTTTCTTTTGGCTGTGGTATTGTTTGTCCTCCCATGGCTGGCAAAAAAATCAACATACCTAACATATTTTTCACTCTGATTCAGCATAATGCAGAGGTGTTCACATCTGATATCAGATTTGTGCTCCTGGGTGATCCAGTAATACAGCTTCTGTATCCATTACCATGACTTATGTCACTTTTCATGGGAGAACCTAATCCAAAAATGAGCAAAACTCTCTCTGAAGTCAGGTGGCTTTGGATCAAGTCTCATTTGCCTTGCTCCCTCCAGGTTGAAACAGACTGGGGACTTTAATTGGTTTTAAAAGAATACTTCATTTTTCAAGAGAATGATTTTGACTTAATCTCATTTAGTAAAATGCTATAAAAGTGAATTTGCCACAAATAAGGAGCAGTACATTTTATATTTAATAGTGGAATATCTTAACTAATTTTTTTAACTGATGTATTTAAGGGTTTTTTGAAAGAAATCTTCAGTGTAGTTATTGACTTGTTCATGCATCAGTCCTGGGGAGAGCAGGGAAAGAACATTTGATGTGATATTGGTCATGAGATCACCCCTGACTCAAAGGTGACCTCAGCCTAAGACAGATAGCTAAGGCATCTAACAGCAGTATCTGCTTGAGCTACAAAAATCAGATGTAGTTTGGGATTTCAAAGACTTCAAATTATGGTTTCAATGTGGTTTTAGTTTTCATCTGGATTAGTTACAATGCTCTGTTACCACAGGCTGCTGCTGTTTCTGTTCCTAGTAGCGAACCTGAATGCACTCCTAATTCTCTTGACCACAACCCCTTCCCAAAGTCATACACATGATAAGGCTTGTGACTGGAGTAAAAAATAAAAGCTGCTCACAAAGCTGTGCCTCAAACCTTTTCAGGCCTGTAGAATATTCCCAAGATACGTTTCTCTACCTTGTCTTCCAAAAGGTTTGCACCTGCCACACTGACAGGGGCCGGTCTTATCAAGGAGGTCATGGAGGCTGGGAGGTTTTGCATCGTAGTGAAACTGCGTTGCCTCATCTCTCCAGATAATCTCTCACCTGCTCACACACACATGCTTCTGGCCTGGAGAAGGGATGACTGAGAGGGGATCTCATCAATGTCTGTCAGTATGTGCAGGGAGGGTGCCAGAGGATGGGCCCAGGCTCTGCTCAGTGGTGCCAAGCAATAGGACAAGAGGCAATGGGCAGAAACTGATGCATGGGAAGTTCCACCTGAATGTAAAGAACTGTTCTGCTGTGTATGTGATTGAGCACTGGAACAGGTTGCCTGGAGAGGTTGTGGAGTCTACCTCACCAGAGATATTCCAGAGCTCTCTGGACTCAATCCTGTGCCATGTGCTCCATGTGCTCCCTGCTTGAGCAGGCAGGCTGGAGCCGATGACCCACTGTGGTTCCTTCTGACCTTAACCATTATGTGGCTCTGTGATTTGCTTCATCTGTCCTCCTTTACTCCCACTGTGTGCCATTTTACTGCTGTGATTTATATTAGGACAAGAGTATTTTCAGCTTTTCTTTGCCAATTAGAGCCATGAAAAGCCTTAAAGATTTATTTGTTTGTTTGTTTGTTTGTTTATTGCTAAACCAAAGCCCTGTTTTCACCCAGATCCCACGCTGCTTAGGAATGTTAGTGGGTGAGATCAAAAATAAAGCATCAGGAGGAACAGGAGAATCTCGTAGTCTGAGGGCTGATTTGGGAGAGCAAATGCAGGTGGCAGGGAAGCCAGTGGGGACTGGGATGGAGGCCTGGGGAGGGACACAGCATGGGTGAGCACGAGGACCAACTGAGATTGAAAGACACATTCATGGCACTCAAAAGTGTGAAGAAAGATCAGGTGGGAGGACATGCAAAGCCTTGGGCAAAGCAAGAGAAGCAGAGGATGGTGGTATGGGGAGATGGGGTGTAGAAAGGCTCTGGCATACAACAAGAGGAGACAGGCGTGGGAAACTGGGTGCATGGTGAAGGTCCCAGTTGCAAGGCAAGGAAAAAAGTTCACAGTGGTGTTTTAAATCAAATTAACAGTAAAAAGAATTTTTAAAAATTAAAGAAAGGTTGAACGACAGAGGCAGAAAGAAACAAACAGCATAGTGACTATGTGTAAAGAGAAAGCTCAGAAGAAACTTTAGAAGAGGAATAGTTCAGATTTGATAATCAAATCTGTGTTGTAGGTCTGTATTGACAAGGAGCAAATGGTGTCCTTGAAAGGTTCCTTCCCAAATTATTGTCTCTTCCTCATCAGGAAGAAATAGGTCTGTGTCTTTTTACCCCCTACAACTTTCTCTAGAAATTTTTTGCTTAAAAGGAAGTATTTATTTTTTCAGAAGAACAAAAGGTCAGCTAAAAAAGACTGAGAGTGCTTTTTCTTTTAATCTCTTGGTTTGTTTAAGGAGCTGAAAAATCAGTCTGAGGCTCAGCCAGAGCAGTTACAGGTACTTTGCAAGCTGCAAAAGTTCATCCCTCTCCAGGACAGACTAAAACACATCTCTTAGCAAGACAAAGTGGGAGTGTGCACAGAGTTACTGACAAGCACTGCACTGAAACTCACTGACACAACCTGGAAACTTGCCTCATTTTCATTGCTTGGCTAAGGATTTGTTCAGCACGTCCTGAAGAGAATGACAAAGTGCCTTCATACCCATGAGCTGCTGCCAGGCTGATCCTGAGGACTGCGTTGAATTTCACTGCTCTGCAGTAGGGACCCTCGTGCCAACAACAGGCATATTTCAGCAGTGCACTGAGTGTGACCTCTTGCTTTCAAGCAGGCACGGCTCTGATGCTGGCAGGGGGCCAGACGAGTGCAGTGTAGGGCCCGCTTTGCTGATTCACATCAGCCTTATGTCTTCCCACACCAGTGAAATCCTCAGCTGACCTGTAATCAACACAAAGGAGGATGGATCCATTGCTAATGCTGTAACTCAGTGTAGTTTTTATGATATTAAAATCTTATCAATTAGTGATGCACTGTGGGATGGGTCTATAGAGCTAAACAAAAGCAGAGCTCACAGCTTCTTAAATTTTCAAGCTGAAAACAAACGACTATCTAAATGTAATGGGAACAAAAAAGATTAATAATACATCAAATTAACCACTGCAATACATTGTCTGTTGGTTGGCAAGGTCTTGTTACAGTATTCCTGCTTAAACTGAAAATGCAAATGTTAGCTGGATGTGAACATGCAGGCAGTTACTGTAAAGAATGGACAGATTCTGTGTTCTTTCTTTTGATTCAAGATACCAACCTACTGCACATGCATGAGAAGAAATACACTTGAATTCTGCTTTCCACTTTGGGCAGCTACTAACTCACCATTTCCATTCCAAATGTTCATTTATTTTAGACTATCATTCTCATCTCTTTCCCAGGACACATGGTTGTCTTCAGAACAAATTCTCCCTGTTAAAGATCTGCAATGTGTTAGAACTTATTCCTCCAGCCAAAACAACAATCTGTGTAATAATTTCTGCCTTATGAAAACAGGCCAACTACTAAAAGTTGGTAAAAATCAAAGTACTCATTTGTTACTTGCTCTGTAGTCTGCTGGGAGAATGAAAAGACTATCAATGCCTCAGGAGGATAGTGAGAACTAATATTGCCCAGGAAACAAAAGTTTACATTGAAACTTTGCAGATACCAACCCTGTGCATGTGAAGTTTCATCCTGTTTTAAAACTTTTTTTTTTTTTTGGATCGTGGGAACTTTTCCTGGGGTATAGGAATGATGAACACCAAGAAAGCAACCAAAAGACACTGTCTTAAAACTGTTTGTGATCAGATTTTCTGTCCTCATGCTGCTTGCCCAAGCTGGTCCAATGAGAGGTGCTTTGATTTTACATGACCAGCTTTGTGATGCACTTGTGAGATGGCAGCTGAGCCCCCCACCACCCCAAATTTCAGACAGGCACTGCTGTTGCAGTTAATAGATGCAACACATCCATGGAGTAGTGCATCACCTGAGGTAGCTGACTTCCCCATAGTAGATTCTCTCTCTGCTTGAGAGCTGGGAAAAGTCTGATGGCTCCAACAAACATTTCTGAATTGCAAATGTGGCTTTGAATAAAACAGAGACATACAGCCATTTATTTGTTTGTTTGTTTATTTATGCTTAGACCATGGACATTTATTTAAAACTTGGGAATGAAATCCAGTTGGTATTTACAAACGAGTGTTTTACATTTATACAAACTTAGCTTTATATTTTGGGGGGAAGGGGAGTAAAGGTAGGCAGGCACAGTGCTTTGGTGTCCTGTACAGTAGCTCACAGCTCAGTCACATGCAGGTTTAGTCATTGCCATGGTTGGGACTGGTGTGACTTGGATCGAGTGCTCTCCTATGCTTAGACTGCTTTGTGAGTAAATCCTGGCTCTGTAACTCACACTACAGAGGTGGACATCTGCCTTGCCCAAAAACCACAGATGAGCAGCAGTTCCCCTCCTTTGTGTTCCTTTCTTGCTGTTTATAGTGAGCGGGGACTCGGACTCGCCAGGACCCATATCCCCAGGATGCTGCCCCAGCTCTGTGGTACCTGACACCAGGATCAGCTCAGCCATCTCTGCACAGAGCACCTCCCTGCTCCTGTAGTGACAGGGAAAGTGAGGGAGTATGCAGGCAGTCACCTCCAGGGATTTTTCATGTGTTTCTTTTTATGTTGGTATTGGTAAGGCTTAGTATTAATCTGCTTGCAAGTCTGGATAAGAGAAATTCAGTGCAGCTTTACCGAGCACAATATAGCCCCAGCTACACCAAATGCCTCTCGAGAGGCATCGTGTTGCAAGTGTGGACTGGCTGGTACAAGTTATGTCTTGGGAAGAGCCAGGAGTGTCCAAAGGAAAAATCCACCCATCTGGAATCACTTGTGTGAGAGCCCATGATTTCTAAATCCCTAAGTGCCAGATCCTACAGTCTGCACACACCCAAAAGTATGATTAACATTGACAGGGGAAATGGCTGCATCAAGCAGTCTTGAAATGAGAGCTTACTTGTGTTAAATACAGATTAAATTCCAAGTTTAAAGCAGCAGTCAAGTTTTTAATTGCTCCTTTCAGCTGTGGTTTTCTAAGAGGTAGGAAATAACTGCACAAGTGTTAGTTAGCATAGAAAAGTCTACTCTGAAAAGAGATTTTGCAAAATGTTTGGAATAATAAAACAGAGCCATTTTTGCATTGTGCCAGGAAAACTCCAAGTTAACAAAAAAAGTCTGGCTCCAAGCCAGACCACCAAAATAGAAACTAAAGATAGTGCTACAAATATAGTCTCAGAAATTGGTTCACATAATTTGGTTATCCTCTAAGTTAAAAAAAAAAAAAAAAAAAAAAGGAGATAAATTATTTTCAATTTCTGATTTAAAAATGTTTTGAAACATCCCACGTGTATTGCAGGCCATCTTCATTACTGTAAAAGCCAAGACTCATGTTTTACTAGCACACACACCTTTATGCAGTAAAAAGTGCATGAAAAGATGATTATCATGTACTTTTAGGGCTTTGCAGTAAAGTGAGAGAAATTTCTGTGCAAATTCCTAGATCAATCAATTTTCCTTTCATGGAGTAAAAAAGGAACAAAACATCTTAGAATAACTGAGATGGGTTTTCAGGACCTTTTCTGTTTTATAGGAATTGCTGATTTCTGGAAGAAACAAACAACTTTTCTGATGGCACAACCTGTTAAAATAACATCTTTTACAATGAAAACACTCAGCTGGAAAACTGGAAATAGATAATTGTACATGAGCGTGAACGTAAGAGGCTCATCTGTTGAGAAAAATTGGAGTAATTTTTATATAGTTGCAGTAGGAGCAGCTTCACTTCGAAGCAAATGGGTTGAATGATATTTTTTGACATAATGCTGCATCCTTGGTCAGGTGGCTAAGCTTTGTTTTAGAAACATGAGAAGTAAAAGCTTGCACTGTAAATAACAGCACAGTGTCTCAGAGGACAAGAGACATGACAGGAAAAAAATAAACTCGAAGACACAGAAGTTGAGCTTCTCTTACCCACCACCTAGCAGAAGTATTTAGAGATGTTGGAAGCACCTTCTTTCAGAAGATATTAGAAGGAACACTGGGATATTTGGAAATTTGTGGCTGAATCATCATCTTTAAAGGAAATACTGAGAAATTGCCAAGGGTCCTAGCAAACTGTTGAACTACACAGAACAACAGGAGGTAAAATCAAGCATACATAAAAGCAAAGGAGCACACATGGAAGGTAAACCATGAGTGTATCTAGGAGAACTCTAAAGAGTTTCTACTCAGGGCATTGCCACTGACTGCCCCTGGGAACTCCCAGTCAAAAAAAAAAAAAAAAAAGGAAATTCCAGGAAAAAAC
>VWZT01001698.1:62332-72448 GCA_013397055.1 Pachycephala philippinensis
AATAATAGTAATGATGCCACTATAAACTTGTGGTTCAACTTCACAGGCATTAAAACATGAATACATCAGTTAATTTAAGTGCCAGTAGTCTTGAGCAGAGCAAACTCACAGATGAAGCTATCTAGAGCTAACATTTCAAAGCTTTCAGGTTCTTGCTTGACCAGACCCATTACTTGCACCACTAGTTTTAAAACACTCTACATGAAAAAGGCACACGTGCTCAAGGCATCAACACCATCTCAAGAAACTCACTTCTGCATTCTGAAAGAGAATTAAGACATGTTTTACTTTCTTGTGGCTTGCCAGGTTAAGCCACAGAGTAAGCCATCTTACCAGGACACGTCTGTCAAGTAATTTTCACCTCCTACCACAGCCAAATCTTCCCATGCCCATGCCATTCGAAATACAGGGCATGCTGTGATACACTCCTGGGCAACCAGGCTATAACAAACAATGCCCAGACTTAGGAAACCTGAGTAGCATTACACTTTTCTTATATTCTACATAAACATCTGAGCCGCCTTCACCTGTTTCTCAGTTCCAGCACTTCTCGCAGGAGCTTCAGAGAACAAGGTGTGAAGGCTGAAGCTGCAGAACACCAGGAAAAACAAAAAGTAACACAAAAAGGAAGAGTTTCTTTGTTTCCATGCTCTGCGGAAACTGCTCATTCCGGGACTGGGGGGTGGAGAGATCAAGAGCAGCAAAAAGGTACTGTGTATCTCCAAGCCCAGCAGTTCTGATGCTGTAAACCAGCGGGGAACCAGGTGACCCAAGGTCTAGTTCTCAGCTTCTCCATTTGGGGAAACACTCCATATTAACAGGTTCCTCATATAAGGGACAGGTAAAGGATGTGCTTATCCATTCCTCCCCATCTGATGGGGAACAACTGAGATTATTTATACCTCTGTGCAACACAGGCCTGTGAACAACTTGCTGTTCTCAGCAAGTGCAACAGTGTTGTAACATGCTAAGGGTTTGTTTTCAATGCTTTGAGCACTGACAAAAAACCCCAAACAAATCAAACATGTTTTTAAATGCTTGCTAACAAAAGTTAAAAAAAAATTAAGTTGTCTTAACATACTGGTAAATTGTATTGTTCTCTACTTAATAGTACTGAGAGACTCTATTTCACTCCATTTCATTTGCATGTAATCAAAATGTTTAAAACAGAAAATGCATGGTAGGAAATGGTGCATACCGGATATCACCCACTGTCCTCTCAGCATTTGCAGCTATATTCCAGTCATACAATGAAAGTACTTAGAGGTTGTGTGGTTTTCTGTTGTTTTGTTGTTTTTTTTTTTTTTAAAGCATGCTAAGGCACAAGAAGAAGAGTGATCTTCTAAGGTTCCTCCTTGGGCTCCATAGTTCCCTAACCAGTTCCATGAAATGCCCTCAGGCTTGGGGGGCCAGCTTCATCTGCTGGCCAGGGCTCCTTTTTCTGCTCATATATTGGCCTACAGAGCACCTGCAGCAATACTGATGCACATGTAATCTACTTTCTGCTACCAAACCTCACTGAGATACTCTGCTGAAAGCTTTTCCACTGGCCAGTAACAAATTAAGCCAGAAAGCTGAATCTTCTTTTCCTCAACGGGAAAGCAAACGACAGACTGAATAACCTCAAAGTCACTCTTTTTGCCCCTGAATACCACCAAATTTTTTGTGCTGCTCCTGGAAAAACTTCATGGTTCTACAGGTGTAAACTCACTCATTTCTCCCAGCAACCCCATGTAATGGTAGTGAGATTTCCCATTATCCACCAGTACTCAATAACAAAGTCACCTATTTTGCTTGGGAGACTGTTGGTGAGGGAGAAAGGACAAGGAAAATGACACAGGAAAGGAAAACTAAATGCTTCTCCCAATCCAATACCACTACAAGGAACCTATTGCTTCAAGTCCACTCAGTCATACCAAGTGCAGCAAGACACACACCTGCATGCCCTGAGCAAAGGTACCTTCATATTTCCCCACCTCGAACTGACCTTATTTTACTATAACCAGGCCAGAGTTGCTAACATTTGTAATCTCAGCACCTCTGTTAAGCATTTGTATAATTGTCATTCCACAGCTAAAAGCTGGGGAAAAAAATATTTTCCCTTAGCACTGCATAGATCATCCCAGGGGGATGTGCACGGTAGGGAACCATCTCCCTGCCCTGGTAGTATTTCTTCATTCCAAACACCATAAATGACATTTCACTATTACGAAGTGAAAAAAATCCAGGAGCTGGGACGAGAGAGGCATGGTGGAAGACACATGCCAGAATGCCCAAGTGCAAGGTGGGAAGTTTAGGCAGAGGAGGTTTGAACTCTTGGCCCATGTTACACATTTCAAGGACATGCCTTGTCCCCATTTATGCCGGAACATCCACAGGGGACACACAGTCCAGGTCTTCTGCCACCATATTCTCTTGCAGGTTATCAACTAAGCAGCCCACCAACCAACACCAGCACAGTTTGCTGCCCACTACCTTCATGTAACCTCATATTTGTGGGTAACAGAGGGCATTTATGGACACTCTCAGTGTCAGCAATGCAGACGGTGCTTAAAATACCTGCAGCCAGTGTAAGCAATGCAGCTGTTTTTAAACAACCACTCCTGACTTCAGATCATTAGAACTGCCATTTGAAGAAGTGGCAAGTGGCATCTTCTACACCTGCTGATGTAGGTTCAGATAAAATGCTCATGTTACACAAGTCAGAAAATAAAAAACTGGAAACTGAAAGTGATCTAGTTTGGTTTTGAACAGAATCAAAAAAAAAAAAAAAAAAAGCTACCTACCTAAGTTTTGTGGAAAGGATTTTATGGACACAAATGTCTGCAATTAAACAATTTAAAGAAAACACTTGGGTTTTTTATGTAAACATTCCCCTGCTGCCTTGGAAATATTGACACAGCAACACTGCACTGAGACATTGTGAAAAAGGGAGTATTCTTTTAAGTAAAGAAAGAGCAACAACCACCAAGAAAGGTAAAAGTACTTATTGAATTATTTCAAGTTTACAAATAGTTAAGATATCGTAAACAAGTTCCTGCTATTTAAATCTCTGCTGCTCTTTAGCTGATTGCCCAGAAACTGCTAAACTGCAACAATGCCACGTGGTTTTGATGAGAATTCCCACGTGAAGAAAAAAATAAATGATGGACCCAGAAGATTTTATGGATAAAAATTTATGTCCTTTATTGGGTTGGGCTGTCACATGCTAAACTTCATGACAGGGTAAAAACCAAACCGGGTACCAAAACAAGATGGGAAGATAAGCTCTTTGTAATTTTTCCAGCCAAGTTTTCAGAGACATAATCTCTTTGTAGGAAGAGCTACCAAAAGCACTTCCACAGACAGTATCAATTGTTGCAGTCCCTGTTAAGCATATGACCTAAAAAGAAGTTTAGTAACTTCACTAGGCAACTTTTCTACCAACACCAAGGCTGTTAAAACTGAGTCACATCCCTTCCTTCAATGGTTACAACAGTCTCTGGGGCTTTTAGGTTTGATTTTACCTGAGGAGTGGACAGAAAAACATGCTGCCAATGCCACTGGCTTCTCAAAAACACACAAGCCTTGCAGGTAGCTGGGGAGCCTCCAGTGTGCTCTCCACCCAGCCACACTAAAAGACACACTCTGACTTCCTTCATGCTAGACCACACAACTTAGCAGAACTACCCACACGGGGTGAAAGTCTGTACATACAGACAGGCTGATCAGACACTGCCCTCAGAACGTGTGCTCACCAGATTTTTATAAAGAAGATAACCAAGCTGGTAAGATGATTTGAGACAGTGGAAGATGGGAAAGCAATATCTGACGCTTAAATTGGAAGTCACACTGAGTAACTGAGACGATCTCATCAGAGATCGGAAGTAATTTTGTTCAACTGCAGGTGTAACAGGCTACCCCACATGCAAAACATTCTGCTGTCACCTTATCTTTAAAGACACATCATTGTACTAAGAAGGCCAGAAGAGCAATAACAGCCTTGTCTTTTCAGATGCTTCAAATACCTCAAACTGAACTGCTGCACACAGGTGGAAGTTAGAAATCGCATTTATTTGACTCTACTTCTGCTACAGCTCAACTCTGAACTCCCCAAGCATATCAGCTTGCTTAAAGACTTATGTATTTTAGTCTTATCCCTACGTTGCAACTTGTTTTGTGCTGTCAGAATCATACTGCACTAGTTTTGATTTGTTCTTTGCAAAAATGCATCAATCCAGCACATGAAAAAGCACGTCTGTGGGGAAAAAAAGCTATCCTGCTAGAAATCCCTAAAAAATAAACTTATTTGAAATGACTTCTCAGAAGTATGCTCCTTAATTCTAGTTAACTGAGAGAAAACTGTTTTTCCATAAGCTGCTGGTCCTCCCAAACAAATAAATTCCCACACATTTTACAAGTATTCCCAACTGGAAATTCCATGTGCCAGTCTTAGTGAAAAACTCTGCGGCACCTTTGTAAAAATGCTCAAATTTTTTTGAGCAAAGCATAAGAAATTGCAGCAACAATTGCTGCAAAGACATCCCCCTCCCGCTATGAAACAGGACTTACAGAAATAGTATTTCTAGAAAAATAACTCCTGTGTATTACTGGTTTCCACTCCATATCACAGTTACTCAGAGTAACAAAATCGTGGTTCAATCCCAAGCCTCTCTCCAAGTGTGTGCTCTATCCTCACACAGCACTTAGTTAAAGGGTTATCCCCAGTGTCAAGAATAGGTGCAAACCTTTCAGTAACTTAACTGTTGAAATTTGGAGAAACCCCTTGAAGTCCAACACTTTTAATGAGAAACTAGTGTAGAAAGAAATTTCCTGCAGAAACTTAACAGCACAGCAATGAGAGGCAAAGCACACATGCAACAATAAACCCCAAAGCAAGGATGCACAAGTACCACAGTGAAATTACAGGGTGGCTCAAAGAGAGTGAGGAAGAAAAACAGCAAAGAGGGGAGGAGGTCCCACATGTTGCAAAAACATCACTGCCAATAACATGAAACACAAGTTTCATTATGAAAGCAAGCAGCAATTGTAAAGCAGCCACTGGAGAGCAAGGTAGAGCTCTGGCAATTCTCTACAGCAGACATGGAAGACAGGGTGGTCCAACCCAGCACCAGTAGCAACCAGGAGACTGGGAGGTGACAGAGTGCCAGGAAGGGCACCAGACTGTATAAAAGCTGGAGAGAGAGTAACAAACAAACCCAAAACATTCTTGGCAGAAGGACTCAGCAAAGAACATTAGGAAGTGTTTCAGACTCCAGCTGGCTATGCTGCTCCCAAAGACGACACAAAAACCAGAACTGTTGCTGACTCGCTGCTCTGAGTCAGTAGGTTAAGACCCACACTTGTACAATTCATCAGGGAGACAGATGAGACCAGTATCTGCTCATCCTTCCTCACTCCACATCCACCTCTTCCCACAACTCTCCCCAAATCCTGCCACTATTACAGCACTTGCTCAGGAGGAGACACCTGTAGCAATGCAACAGCCATGTAGTTCATGTAGCAATGATGGTAACAAACACAGCACAGACCAGCACATAACCAAGTTCTGATTTCTTAAAACAAGAGGGCACGGGAAAAATAGCATGAGTGATCTGATGACTGAGCTAAAGCCCGTTCTTGGAAACAAAAAGTACTTCTGTAACATCTGTAAAAGTGCTCTATATTCTACTGTATCAAATGCAGGAATCTCAGCATTCACTAGATCAGTTTCAGTTTCGAGGCCATTAAGATACTGGTATTTTAGTACAGAAGCTATTTCATTTTTGAGGCCTGATACGTGCTGTCACTGTCTCAACAACCGGCAGATGAATAAGCTACGACAACTACAGCTACGTTATGAAGTCTTTATGCAAATTATTGGAAGAAAATTCCAAAGGCTGATTTATTTTCACTTGCTAGTTAAAATTCAGTTGTGCTTTAATAACTGAAAACCAGAAGTTGTGTAAAAGGTCAGGTGATGAAAAAAGTGATTACAAAAGGGAAGTGGCAATACAAGAACAAGGGAGGAAAAAACCCGGTAAGATTAAGAATAGCATTTAAATATAAAAATTTATTTAGGTGAAGTCACAAACAGTTTGATATCAATTTACAAACACTTTATGTTATGCATGTTATTGGAACTATCAAGAAAGGGAGAGAAGATAATGGCAGCTTTTTCCTGAAACAACTAAAGGCAAACCCTTACCATCATGCGTGTTACTGGATCATAGTATTACCCCTTAGTATGCAAGGAAAAAGGAGAAGAAAACAAAATACTGAGATGCAGAATGAAAACTGTGAATCAGTGAGAAAGGTTTTCATGAACACCAGACTACAAAGGTCTAATCTGATGGTCAGGATTTTAAGTATTCTACTAGGATAAGAACAGAATTATAACTTAGGTCAATTACTATAATTCCTGAAGAAATTTGTAATGCACAATTGGGCTATCTCGCAATGACAGCAATGGTTAATGCAGAACAACTGAGAAAGGATACTAAGCCTCACAGAATAATTCTGTTGACAACCTGAGTTATTATACCGAGTGTATGATACTTTTTTGAGTCAAATACACATTTATGTTGCAGATACTCTCAACGAAATGGCAAAAGTAACAGCTGTAACAAGACAAGTTATGATTTATTTTTTTTTTTAAACAAATATAATACACAGGGTTTTGAAGTGTCCGGTTGTGATCTGCAAAGATCCAGGATTGCACACAAGTTTGGTCAAATGAGAAGGCTTAATCTGCACATTAAATTGGCTTTTACTTTCAGAGTAGTATTTTAGGGCAGGATTCTCCTCCGGGAGAGTGTTCCTGACCTCATTCAACCAATGTTCAATTTATTCACTTTCCTGAATCTTTGCCCTCTTTGGATAGTCTGTGACAAGTGCTGCGCTGCAGGAATTCCTGTTTTCCAGCAAACTGGCTTGCTCTGCAGGTTTGTAGTCCATTGTTACAATTGCTGATTGGGTAAAATGAATTTCCTACGTCTTCTCTAGCACAGCTTGCAACGCAACAGAAGCAGAGGTAAAAGAATGCACTAGAATACCAGAGCTCCACTTAAACACCAACGGAGTCAGGCTGTTGGCACCAATAAGAAATTCTGTATTTAACAAATCTGCAAATATTTAAGATCCAAAGTTATTCAGTTTTATAAATAAACTCACCCACTTAGTCTGACTCCCATCCCAACTGGTCTTCTGTTTTCACGGAGTCTGGGGAAAAAAAGAGAATTGTCTGAAGTTATACATACAGACATAAATTTGCAGGAATGAATCTCAGCTATCCTACACACGCACCAATTATTGCACTCAAACTAAAACTAGAATTTCTCACTTCATTTTTTCCATGTAAAGCAAAGTTACAGCTCCTCACCAGTGCCTTAGAAAGGACAGCTATCTCCAGGCACAACACTTTGTATACCTTGACTTCATTTTTACTGTTTAACCATCTGTGGAAATGCAGAATCAGAGATACAGGCACTAAACTAAATGATGCTGAAATTCAAGGAGTCTTGGACTAAAAGGGGAAATGAAATCCAGTTAGGCTGCCTAATGCTATCCCTTTGAAATTACAAAAACAAAATCAGTTCAAACCAACAATCTGGGAAAAAATGTTTTTGTAAAACACCTCCTCTTCCTCTTGACAGCATGAATGTGGGAAAGCTTAGGTTCTGTCCAAAGTCTTAAGCCCAGAAAAGGCTATTTTCTCCCATTTTAATTCCCCAGTTATTTTGCCCGAGTGTGATGTCACATCTTATTTTGCTGAAGTAGTGTTACACAACATAAATAGAGCTTGCAAGGAGATGGGGAGATATGGGGGAAATGCAAGAAAAAACTTCCTTGCTACAACTTTGCCAATGATAAACTCATGCTTTATCCTAAGGCCTCATCAACATTTTACAGCTGCTCAACCATCATTTCACTTAAGGACATTTTTAAACAGTTTTAAGAGACTATATGCTACCAATTAAAAACTACTCTAATAACAGAAAGGTGGCTGAAACCACGATGATTAATTGCACAGGTTTTACTTTTTCCTTGTGCTGCTAAAGTACTATTCATTTCACAAACATTAAACTTCTGGTAATTTGTAACTTTGTTAAAATAAACATGTTTATTTTTTTCTTTACACACTTTCTGAGGAAAAAAATACATCAATGACACTGATAAAAATCAACTAGGAAATTTCCATTAAACCAAAGGGGATCGAGACCCCTGGTGCCTCAGCAGACAACAGAGCAAAGCTCTGCACTGACAGACCAGCTGCTGTGAAAGAAGTTGCAAGAGTGGTTAACATGACAGGCTGAAGGTCCAGTCTCAGATGACATGAAAGCTATATGCCATTGGTGCTCACATAAGATCTGCAGGAAGACAAGAACTGAGCTGTTCATCTTGAGAATGGAGAAATGTAAACAGACATATCAGAAAAAGTTGCAGAACACAGAGCATCAACCACAGAAAGCACAAGGCCAACAGGCCTGGGTTTATCTATATTACTGTGTGGTGTTTGCTCCCTTTCTGTGTCACAGGTTGGCCTAGAGAAATTACTTTTGATAGGTACCACAGGCAAGACTTGGTGTGACACACCAAACACATTCAGATGCCTCGAAAAAGGCTAATATGAGTCAAACAACTTAGCCACTCTGTGCTGGCAATCCCAGGGAAGCACAGCATCTGACAAATTAGCAAAAACTCTTCTGGAAGGCAAAGGTTCTTTCTACGGTTGTAAAAAAAAAATTGGTTAGAAACAAACAAAGCCAATATAAGAGAATCTGTCACCATTCAGCTGGCATGAAACTCAACATTCACCATTTTCTGTGCTGGGGATTTGGCAGACTGCAATCACCACTCTAAGAGAAGCAGCACAACCCCTAATATAGGCAGGCAGCTCTTTGTAGGTGTGGAGCTCTGCGTGACACCTCAGGCAGGAGAAAGGGTAGACCTGCCTGCATCCACCACAGGTTATAGCAATGCATATAGCGATGCCTATACTGAAAGCAAAACAAGTACACAAAATCCTCCCTACTTCTCCTAATCACACTCATCATCTTCTCCCACAAAACAGGCTCTAACTTGTGGATTAAATCTACTGAGCTCCAAACCAGGTTTCATCTTCAAATCATGGTGAATTTGCACACTGTGGCCATTCTTACTGAAGTTTATCTTTATTCATATCAATTTTTCGCCATCCCACACTGCCTGCAACTGCCCACATGCTCCCATAGTAACAGGAGAGTCTGTACTCTTTGTCTTACACACAAATAACTGTACTGCTGAGAAAGTTGATTTTTTTAAACACAACTCAGAGAAAAAGAACAAAACCACAGAACATCTTTCTTCTAATGTCTTCAGGAAAATGCAAAAATATACCAGAAGAGGGAATTAGTGGGGTTCCTATTTTCTGGTGGCTGGAGAAATAAATGCTCAAATATTTGCTCAGAGCATCCATCCACGTGCACACCTCTCACGGTGGCAAGCTGGGCACTCGTAATACCATGTCCCTATGGTCAGCACGAGCAAAGGGTCAGTGCCATGAGACGAGAGCTGCCGACCAAGGCAAAGGCACCCCAACTGGCCCTTTCTCCTCTTCCCATCCGAGGGAGCACCATGCCCAGCCAGCGGAGCAGAGACACACGCGGCCATCGGCCCATCACACCTGGCTTTTCTCCTCCTGCTTGGGGCTCTGGCCCGGCGGTGGCGGCTGGGCCGGCGAGGCCTGTGTCTCGCTCTCAGCACGCGGGCGCCTGGGGATGAGCGACTTGAGGGGCGCCATCCACTTCATCCACAGGTCCAAGTCGACGTCGCCCCAGGGCAGTGAGGGGTTCTTGGCCGCCCGCCGCCGGAAATCCTCATCGTAGTTCATCCAGGAGGTGCCCCCGTAGGTGGCGTGCAGCTTGCGGATGGTGTCCAGGTACTTGAACATGGCTCCGCAGCGCGCCGGGTGCTTCTCGCACAGCACGCTGGCGTACACCAGGAAGGCCGAGACCCACTGGTCCAGCGTGTCCCCCGGGCGTGGGCCGTGCTCGGGGGCCAGCTCTGTGTGGAGCAAGGAAAAGAGGTCAATGAACTCCCCCCGCCAGATCCGCTCCTTGGTGGCCTTGGCCAGCTTGTAGCCCAGCGGCCGCCGCA
>VWZT01001699.1:0-10197 GCA_013397055.1 Pachycephala philippinensis
TAGAATATAATTCAAAACAGCATCTGTGGCTCCCCTGCTACCATAAAGCAGGCCATGTAAAACCAATACGCCCAGGCACAGCTGTGCAATATCCCTCTCTATCCCAGTCAGTGTCTGCAACACAGGGAATGGGAATCCACCCTCCTGAATGTGACTTGTTGGTGTTGCAGGCCGTGGTCCTTACAGCTGAGACTCATTCATTCCTTATCAGTTTTACCCACTGGGACAGAAGGAACTGCAACCAGCTCCGTCCTCGCCTGCCTTTTGTCAGCTCTGCACAGACTTATCTCTGGCTTTGCCTGCATTGCATTTGAGCTTATGTATTTCCTTGTCTGAAAATCCCAACTTTCTGGTGGATTTATAATTATAGTTTTATGTAAAATAACCTCGAATCCTTAAATCCTTGCTGAAATCTTTGTCAGCCTGTATGAAAAACAGGGAGGTGGGTGAGCATGAAAACATATTATAATTCAACATTTTACAGCATTTTTTTTTCATGATGATTTGCAAAACTGGATACAAATATAAGCTATGCTCTAAAGATAAACACAGATCTCAGAGCACAGAGAGGTGAATTTCGAGGCCTGTTACCCATCTGGTTTCTGTTGTAGTTTAAAATCACCTGTGTAGTTTAAAACACAGAAAATAAGTTAGGAAATTAAGGGGGTGTCACCTGCCAAAGGAAACCATTGGAGCCTTTCCCTTTTCTTCCCCTCCAGAATGTCTGGAACGTGAGTGAGGAAGTGTTGGAGCAGCCAAACCTGGCAGCCTGACAAAGGTGCTGCCTGTCCTTGTCCCCAGGTCCAGCCCAGAGTGTATTTAGAATTACACATGTGGTACTTACACCCTGAACACAGACAGGGACAAGGGACAGACAAAGGGATGACAGAGCCAGACACACAATTTTTGTTGTCCCTTCACAGGAAAGAAGAGTTGGACTGGAATTAATCAGTAAAACAAGGAAAATAAAAGTTGTTGTTATACATGAAACAACAAAGTGAAGCTTTCAGAGAAGAGCTATGCTTGCCTGTGTGTAGGATCAGAACTAAATTAATAACAAAATTCATTAAAATTTGGGTAATAATTAAGAGCTCTCTTCATTTGAAGGTGTGTTCAGGTGGCAACTCCAGTTTCCTTCAGCCATTGCACAAGAAGGAGGAGAGATCCTGGTCTGAATTCCACTGGTAATGTACCTCCTGTGGGAATATTCCTGCCATGGATGTAACCGGTGGCTACACAATAATACATTTCAGAAAGTGGACTAAATATCTGCTGTGCTTAGTCTAATAAAATAATCCATTAATGTCCAGCTATACAAATTTAATTTACTGTAATAGGGGGTTTTGTTACTTGAAATCCCCTGGCCATTATCTTTACCTGAGAGGGATCAATCTCAGTTAAGCAGTTAGCACTTAAGATAAAATGAGAATGGGATTAATGGGTTTATACTGTGTTATTTAAGAGCCATTGGCAAAAAAACCTACCCTCAGCCTGTGTGTATAATATGACATTTCTCCCTTGCTCCTGTACTCCCTCAATACCTTTAAAATAATAGCAATAAACATAAACCTGGCAAGAGGGAGCAGAGATTTGGAGCTGCCCAGGCCTTGCAGAGATGAGCTGTAGGTTTATCTGCTCCCTTGTCTGTTTTGCCTTGTGTGTTTCGGAGTTCCCCTTTGGAAGCAGTTTGTAAATACATCCTTTCATATCTTTTAGGGTACAATCTGGCAAAATGACATCAGTTAAGAAACTGGTAAAAACTGGAGTGAGAGCTACAATCTAGATAAGCAGTTCAGGGCAGCTTTAGCACCCTGGCTGTGCTAACAGGATGTAGTTAATGCCCTTACAGCACTTGGAAAATGCAAAGTTGTAGCTAAAAGTGTCCAGGTACCACTGAGCTGAGATCATTTGTTAGAGTTGGAAAAAAGTTTAATTCATAGAAGCCAATATTTTCCCTGCCCATGGGAAATAGATGATCTTTAGGGTCCCTTCCAATCCAAACGAGTCTGTGATTCCATGAAATTCACTGTTTCTTACAATGAATCACCAATGATAAGTCACTGTACTTGTATAAATCTTGATTGAGTTAATCCCATTATTCCTTTTTCCCCTGCGGATAACTAGTTCATGATATTATGATTTTTTTCATTACGACTTTAGAAAAGAAAAAAAATGAGGCGCATAAAGCAAAACGTGACAGAACTACGAGCAGATATTCATTCCTACAACTCAACTGCAAAAATTCCAGCTGAGCGTGATCATAAAGTCAAACACAGGAATTCCCAGCTGACTATCAATGATGGGAATGGAAGCAAATAAATAACCTGCCAGTTCCTGCCTTTCACACATTAGTTGAAGGGGTTGTTCTGGCAATTTAGTCCTTGTTCTGGAGTTGGTGTCTCCAGCTGGGAGCTGAGGCAAGCAGAGGCACAGTCCTCCCACAGGGGGATGCAGTCCCATGATACACAGGGAAGAAGAGCAGAGCACAAATGATGTCCAAGGCCAGGCTGGACGGGGCTTGGAACACCCTGGGGTAACGGAAGGTGTCCCTGCCCATGGCAGGGGGTGGCACTGGGTGGGCTTTGAGGTCCCTCCCAACCCCAACCATGTGGGATTCTGTGCTGCATTTTCCCAGCCTGATGTTACCTGATGTACCAAAGCAGACTGTAGTTATAATGAGACTGGAAATACTGGATATTTTGCTTTAAATTCTGCTTCTCAGTTTGCACTGGAAAGAAACTTTTGTCTATTTACCAGGCTCTGTGCAGATCTATCCTGGTATTACATTAATGCCTGCAAAGCCTTCACAAATGTTTCTTCTAGAATGTTGACAGTCAAACAAGATACATGACCTGCTAATGGCTATCAGGATATACTGGGGTAAAGTATATGCCTGAGGGGAGTAATCTATTGTTTTATCAAAGACAGATTAAAAAGCAGGACAGAATACATTTTCTCATAGCCTTAAGTACCCTTAAAACTACTCAGAAACTTCCAGTTATCTGCCTTTTCCATTAAAAGTTTTTATTCTGTGTTGCTTTTATTCACTGCTCCTTTGTCCTCTGTGTGATTCCCTCCTCCCTCACTGCTTTACCTTCAGAGTCCTTGAAAAGGCAGGAGCATTCTCCACAGAGATCTGCAAGCACACGTCAGCTGTTCTTGTCTCCATCCAACAATATGAGCTGTTCTCGTCTCCTTTTAGCCTTTTGTCTCTTCCTGCATAAAATCACAAAAACTCAGAATGGTTTGGGTTGAAAGGGATTTTGAGGATCATCCAGTCCCATCCGCTGTCATGTGCAGGGACACCTTCCACTCTCCCAGGTTGCTCCAAGCCCATCCAGCCTGGCCTTGGACACTTCCAGGGATCCAGGGGCAGCCACAGCTTCTCTGGGCACAGCTACTAAAAGGTCAGTGAGTAGAGCTGTTACTTTTTCAGCTCCATGCATAATTTGGCTGCTGGATGAGTTTATCCCTGAAGAAGAGCAACATTGATAGCTGTGTCCCCACTTCAGTAAATCCTCAGGGACTGCTGATGGTTAACAAGATGGATGTATTCCTGGATACACAGAATCATGGGATCGCTGAGGTTGGAAAAGACCTCCAAGACCATCAAGTCCAATATTCAATGCTCCACTGGTGAGGTGTGTGGTTGTACACAATGTTCCTGTAAGGCTGGTCAGCATTTCCTGTATTGGAAAGAGCCTGTGCTGCATTCAGGGACTGAAAAGGAAGGGGAAATGTTGCCACTGAAGTCCAGGAATATTGGTTAAGCTCAAAGAGAACATTGCAGTTCACAGACACACCCCAGCGATTTCATCACATCAGGAAAAACAGCAGAAAGTTTAAAAATGGTCCTTCAATCTCCCCTTCCTCCTGTTTCACAAGCCCCATGTGGTTCCAGGTTTTGTCTGTGCAGTGGAGCTGTGATGTTACACCATAAATGGCTCCTCATCTGACATAAAAATCCACTGGCAGGTTTTTCCTCTCTCATTTTCTTTCCATCTCTTGCTTTCTCTCTCTCCCTGTGTCTCTCTGTCTCTTTGTAATTAACAGACGTGATATTAAACCTGTGGTGTGAAGTTTATATGAAGCCCAGCACAGCCAGTGTGATGTGCTAATGATCACCAATTTCTGTCTCACTGAGACACAGAGCGTGGGATTTACTGAAGAGCAAGTTTTTGATTACCAAAAAGGTTTTGTTACGACATTAAGTATCACAACACAAACCAGGAGGAATGCTGGATTATGATGCAGACGAGTCTGAAACATCATAGCTCAGAGTAAGGATTTGCCAGCTAAAATTTTTTTGGAACTCTGTTATTACAGGCTCATCTTGGATGCAGAAGTCCCTGAGGTCCCCTTTGCCATCTGAATGAGACCATTTTCCTGAGCTGATGGGCTCTGTTGGTCACGGCCAGGATGTAAAGTGGAGCTTTGTCTTTGAGAAAAAGAAATTATTTATGTCTGTTGGTAGTAGTTCGTTTTTGGAGTGGGTTTTTTTGTTTGTTTGTTTGCTTGAGGGTTTTTTTCTTATTTTATTTGAAGAAAAGAAAGTAGGCAGAAGTACCTAAAAAAAAGTTAAAGCAGATACCAATATTTTGGTTCTTGGTGAACGAATTGACTCTGTTACATCTTATTATGGGGGGACTTTGGGAAGAAGAAAATGAAGCCATTAAAGGAGCTGATTCTGATAATGTGTTCCTTTATGGGTGGCTGTATTATTCCTCTATTGCTTGGAGGTGTTTTTGAGGCAACGGTCCATTTCACAGTCTATTTTTAATGTAAAGAAAAGGAAGGACTCCGCTCCCAACAATCATTACTTCTTTTTATATTAGCTCACATTTCTGTTTGCAAAATATGCCGAATCCAAACACATAAAAAGATGATGCTTAAGTAAGGCTTTGCTCTATTTAAGCCAAGCTTATATGCTCTAACAGAGTTTGAATTTTTATGCTGCAGCTTATTGCAGTGGTGCCATTTGGGCTGTTAAAGTTATTTCAACATTTTCATTACCAAGACTGTTATCTGAAATTGCCAACTCGACCAAAAAAACCTTCACAGAAATACCCACTGTTTTGAGAGGCAACAGTTTCTCTAATTTCACCTGGCTCAATACTGCTTTTTGCTAAAATGGAATCACAATCTAAGTATTCAGAAGATATATAAAAAAAAAATGGAATTTAGTAGTTTCTGAATTTAATGCCTCTATTATTGAACTTATATGATGCTTTTTCTTTCTGTACTGCAAATATCCATGAAATGGGTGAAGGCCATTCGAGGAATGCATACAAACATGGGGGTTTTATTTATTTATCTAGGTTCTATTTATTTAGGAAGTAATAGCACCACTTACAGGGAAGCTTTTGATTGATCACAACCGTGTATGGGCTATATTATTACAGCAAGGTGGGAGGCAGGGCTCTGGTACATATATTTGGGGGCATCTATAGTCTCTTTTAGATTTCATATTGACTTTGGGTCACATTGCCTTTTGGTCCTTTATGAGGAGAGAGAGGAAATGGAAAATGTAGAATCTTCCTTTTCATATCACATTTCATTTGGATGGCAGGAAATGACACTCACCATCACCCTCAGAGAAGGAAATGAGGAAATGTGGTGTAAGAGCCAGAAAGTGGCTGCAAAACACTCAAAAAAAATTAAAAAAAAAAAAAATGCAGGCAACCAGAACAATTGGGAAACCAAGCAGATGAGCTGTTGCATGACAGCAGAGTAAATATTAAGTTTAAAAAGTTGAAGCCAAAGGCCTCGGCCCCTTGAAGACGAAAGGACATGAATAAAACTCCCAGCTGAGGCACAGTCGTGGACAGAGGGTGAAAGGACTGCCTGGGGGACTCAGATCCTATGACATGTCAAAACTGTTGTTGATTCAAAGATTTCATCCAGAATTTCAAAAAAATATCAAAGTGAGTTGGAATATTCTCTACCAGTTTTAAACATATGATGACTGAGTTTGCCCTTTTAAAAATAGTTTAGTTATTATACTAAAGGTGAACTTAAGTAAGAGACACGCAAAATTCCAGCTGACTCACAAACAGCAGTGGGCTTAGGCAAGAGCTAATTCTTTTCTTGGATAAAATTAACATCTTAAATCCAGTGTCTGTATCATATAATTTCAATTTCTTTTTTGACTACGTTTTCATTTTTTTTCAATGGCCTGTTCTACAGGATCTAATTTAAGGGCTTTGCAATAAAAACTACTACTTAATTCATTGCAATGTCCAGATGCATCTGTTTGGATTAGCTGTGCCCTGGAAGACATAAGGAATATGAGGAGTTGCTAATCCATCTTTATTACAAATACCTGCAGCAAGTGACTGGAGCTACGCCAATATCTGGCTATGCAAACTGCAGTGGTGCTTAAAGTGCATTTAGTGCTCTTATTTCTGGCTGAAAAGGGCTGGAACAAAATTCAGGGAGTGTGGTTTAGTCTCTGGATGAATCTTCGAGCTACTGCAACAATAATCATGGGCAATTTTCTTAAACTGGAATAACAAAATACTGGCAGGAGCAGTAAGAAGCTGTTCACAAGGTACTGAATGGGACCGAGACCTTCCCTCTGGAATATCCTGCTGCATCTCAACCCTTGCACTCCCACAAGCCATTGTTCATTCCAACACTTTCTCTAGATGCTGACCCCAGTGGGGAATGCAGAGGAAAAGTAAATATGTAAATAGATTTTAGATATTTGTAAATTTGTGAATAGATTGGCACAGTCCTGCTCCTCATCCTTTAGGAAATAGGTACCTCTGGAAGCCCTGTCATCTCCTTCCTGGATTCATATCCCCTCGTTTCCATGAAAGAGAGAACTTCAAAAGAACTTGTGGACACAGGTAGATCAGGCCATGGTCCCCATCGTACACAAATGTTTCTTTGCTGGGTTTTAGGTAGGTTTGGAGGCTGGGTGAGATGTTCCAAACACAAGCTTGGAAAAATTCCTCTCCTGGAATGCCCATGAAATCTGAGCAGAAATCAGGCCCCTCTCTTCTGCATTGAAGAAAACAAAATTCCTTTGCATAGTACTTTATTGTGTATATTTTTCCCTGCTTATGGAAGAGCAATGGATTAAATACAATTTCTACTATAAAAGAAGGTTAAGAGATATAAAACAACAATCACAGGGAATGAAAAAGGCCTTGAACTCTTAGTTCAGTTGGTCAGGGCAGGTTGGGGATTCGATTCCCAAATGGGCCATCCACTGAAGAGTTGGACTTTATGATTCTTACTGGTCCCTTCCAACTCAGAATGTCCTGTAATTCTGTGAATAAAAAAGTCTTTTCGTTTGTCTTGAGGTAACCCCAATTATTTTTACTGCACATATCTAAGATATTTAGTTACAGAAACATTAAATATCCTGCCAAGAATGAAAGGCTGACACTGTTAGTTCAGCCCTGAGTTACAAGCACCATGTTCAAGGCAGGCATTTGCACCTCCATGAGTCCTTTTTGAAATAAATACTCAGATACTTTAAAACACATTTGTTTAAGTTCATTATCCCCATTTCCTTTTAGTACATTCTAAATAACTTTAACTCTCTGGCAAATTATGTAACCAAAACTTTAGGTTCACTGAACTAAGACTTAAATTAAAGTCAAGCAATAAATTTAAGTGCAAGAGACAGGAATACTGAAGCTTTGGGATTAAAAACATAACAAGACTGTAAAAGTTTCATGAACGAAATCAGAGATGAGACGTGAGTTCACAATTATCAGATTTGAAGATCTCGAAGAAAGTCTTGTGAGATCCAGACTTACTTGGGTTTTATTCCTTGTGACATAACAAAATCTGTTATTATTTAATTTCCTGCAGCTACACAGTAGTCTGCAATAGGTCTGGGACTTCTTGAGGAGTCTGAGCAGGACACACCAGAGTGCTGATGTCATCTTGAATTTTATGCTGGAGACTACACTTGCACATTCCTCTTTTATATCCAGATTGGTAATGCCATTTTTCATAGTGTTTACTTTCCTTTTTGAAGTCTAAAGTGAGAGAAAAAGCTGCTGTGATACAAATGTTACCAAAGAGATCTAAGTTGTAACAAGACCTTAAAGTAAATTTTCATAACAGAGAAGAACAAATCCAATTTTATTGGATTTTTCTGCATGTTGACCTCAGAAACTTTCTCTATGTTACTGCAGTCTATTTAAATTCTCAAGGATAGTGTTTTACCAATAACTGATCATATAATTCCAGTGAAATTCTATTCTCTTGAGTAAATCCCACACAAGTCGAGGAGAGAGGTTACTCCTGGGCAGATGGAAACTTGCCAGAAACACAGAACAGAATTATATCAAAAGTCAAAACAAGGAGAATGAATTGACAATATCAGTAGGAGCAACTATGTCAATTGTGTGTTTAAGAGTCAAACAACAACCACTTCCTATTTCAGCATTTTATTAATACATATTATGGAGGAAACACAGCTAACAGTAATTTTTGCAAGCATTTCAGTGTATTGTCACATCATTACTATAATGTAATTTGAAATTTTGCATTATATTAGCTGAGGTACCTCAGAGAATCCCACATGCTCTGAAATCACCTTAGATCAACACAAAAAAATGGCTGTTATACTAATGCTTCCCTATCTCAGTTATGAAAGCATCCTGATAAGAAAAATGGTGCCCAATATTTAATTGAGATAATGTTTCATGGCCCTTATGTTTTTATTCAAAACTTAGTTCTGTTTTTGCCCCTTTGGGGATGGAAAAAAATTGTCATTTCAAGTTTAATTTGCTTTTAACACCATAATATTCAATATTGACAATAGCTCTGAGCCTTAAAACCATTATTATACATTTCTCATTCTGTGGGAGATGATAGCTGAGCATTAAACAGAGCACTTTTCAAAGTTCTGATGGCAGTAGAAACTAATGCAGATTTAGTAGAAAAAGTCTCCTAGGTATTAAATTCTGCTGTGATACAACTTTGCTTTTTGTTACTCAATCAATCAATCAATCAATCAATCAATCAATCAATCAATCAATCATTCTATTTAATAAGAACACATGTTTAATACAAAAGAAAAATATAAACACCCACAGAGGGCATTTGTAACATTTATGTGTCATAAAACCTTAAGCCTTTTAAGAATAAAAATCAATTTTTGTTAGAGTTTCCTGCTTTTGATGTCTCACTGCAGAAAAAAGAAGAGCTCAGGAAACCACTTTGTTGAGCCCTGAATTCAGCCTGGTGGCAATATTTGTCCATCCCAGATCAAACAGAACCAGAAACCTCACCTAAGAGGTCAGAAAAAGAACCAAAGACAGCATCCTGCTGGAATGGTGTTCCCAGGGGAGTGCTGGAATTGTTTGGGAATGGGAGGGGAGAGGGACAGAGCTGAGCACTGATGCCTAACGAGGCCAACCCAGAAACAGAGACTGGACAGGAGTAAGGGAATAAAGGTGGATATTTATTTGAAAGGCCTTCAGAGGCACACCCTGGGCAGGCCAAAGGCTACACCCAAGACGGACCCCGAGTCACGAGTTCTTCACACTTTTATAGGTTTGGTCCATTTGCATCTCAACCCAATTTCACCACTTAAACTTTAGCTAATGATGTAATTTCCCCTCAGCTTGCCCCCCTTCTCAAGATGCTGGGTTACACATTTTGGGCCTAGGACGGGCTGGGTGTCCTTGGAGAGCAGCCTGGAGAGGCTTTGTTCTGTCTGTCTCAGCATGAGAGAGCAGCAGCTCACAGGCTACAGGACACTGCAGAGTTACACACTGGGAATACAGAATCTGAAAAATATAAAAGCTAAAACCTAAGGCATCATCACCAGGAAGAAAAGCAAAGTGCAGTTGCTGGGGAAGTGCTGTCCGTGCTTTTCACTGCTTTATAGGCTCCTTCCTGCTTCAGACCTCGTTCAGACCATTCCTTTGGAAGCCTGGATTAGAACCCAGATGGGCTCAAAGTCCACGCTGAGACTTTGTTACCTCTGTTTGCTCTGTCTACACTTCTCTTGAATTAGCCGGCTTTAAATTAATGTAGAGCAAACTGGGGGTGGTGAAATTCTGGGATCAAATTGGTGCTATTTGCTATTGACAAATAATAGTTGTGTTCATATGGTGCCACTGACTGAATCACTGCCTGATTATTCTTTCTTCCTTCCTTCTTTCCTTCCTTCCTTCCTTCCTTCCTTCCTTCCTTCCTTCTCTCCTTCCCGTGGCGAATCTATCT
>VWZT01001699.1:10240-21583 GCA_013397055.1 Pachycephala philippinensis
CTTCCTTCCTTCCTTCCTTCCTTCTCTTCTCTCAGGAGCGAATTTAGCAGTAGGTTGGAGACCCCATTTCTGCTTTCTTTTCACTTGTTAAATGTCATCCCTACAGACCCCTGGCACCTTTGTTTGGCCAGGAGATCTGAAAGGAATTACATGTAAAACTCACAGGTAAGAGGTTTTTTTAGCATCTTTCACACTTCCATGTTCTGTGCCATATGCAGTAATTTCTGTCACAGAGCATGAATTTCTGATAGGATCAAACAAGGAAAGATGTGCCTAAACCCTGAGACTATTATTGTATTTTTAAGTCTACAAATGATGATCAAGAAAAATAAAGCAGCAAACTTAGAATCACTCGATGTGAAATCCATTTCTCCTATGGAAAATATTTTTTTGTTTTGTTTTTTTGGGGTTTTTCTTAGAAAGAAAAACCTGCCCAGTTTTTTGAGGTCCCCTTTAGGAACCCTTTTAGTTTTAGTTCTTTTTAGACCAAACTGTTGCTTCCCAATTCCTACTTTGCTTTCAATAACAGCAGTTTTATTACTGCATATCAGTACTGGCAAATCTTTAATTGGATTTTCTGTGCATGAGTGTGTGAGACTCTGCTGTAAAGGGTGGATTACTGTGAAGTTTTTATGTAGAAGAAAGTAGGAAATTGAGTCTGAATTTATTTCTAAATATCATTAAATCATTGGGGTTTGGCCTTAATTTGGATAAGTGCCTGTAGAAACATTTGATGACATTTAAACAATATACTCTGATATTGCACTTTAGATTTATTTAATTTATTTAGAATAAATGTGTAATATCCCCATACGTTTTCAAATATGCTGACACACTGTTGCTGTGTTTGGCAACCTGTCTGGTCACCAAGTCTGCCTGCCACTGAATCCACCTCAGCCACAGTTATTTGCTTCCTTTGAAGGTGTTATTTTACTATTTCAAAGGAGTAATGAAAAAGAAAATACTACAGTAATCCATTGATTAATCCATAGGCTCAAAAATACTGTCTGAACTGGGATTCAAGGTTTTTTCAACTATAATTGAGTAAGGCTCTAACAGCATAAGACTGAATGTAGAAGAAAGCAAGAAACTTTATGAGTTAAACTTTTGCTACTGATGTTACTCAGGTGCTAAATCCAGACACTTTTCTTGCTTATTCATTAATCATGATTAATTATAAAAAAAAGTAAAATAGAGAATATGAGTATCCAGATGTTTATAAGCTCTCCAAGGGATTTTCAAAAATTCAATCTTACCTGAGTGTTGAACCAAGTCTAGATGCAGAGCACCTGATTTTGTTCTGGTGCCCTCACTGTTCATAAAAGTGGTGTGTGTCACCTGGCTGGGACTTTGTCTGTGGTGAGCTCAGGAGACCACTGGAAACAGTTTGATGCTTGGTCCTTTCAGGGAAGCAAAGAGATAATTCATTATTGTCACCTGAGCTGTGATTAATTGCTGCTGACTTTCAGGGATGCTGAATGCTTGCCCTAGCAAATGGATCGGGATATAATAATGAAATTATTTTAACAGTCACGGTAGGAATGCTTCCACAAAGACCTGGAGGAAAATCTGTGTGTCTCTGGTTACCACTTCAGTTCAGAGAATTTCTGAGCTTCCCAGCCTCCTGGATCCACAGAGGGATGGGGGCTGTGTTCTCTTTGGTGCTGGGTTCCTGCCTCGAAACTGCCCCGTGTGTGCTGACCCTATTAACATTCAGAATGAACAAATAACAAACCCATCCTCAGCACCATGGCTGGAGGCGGCACTGCAAGTTTCCATCCTAAGTCAAGACTGATGGAGATTCCTGTCTGTCTCCACTCCCTGTTCCAGCCATTTAGATGGTCACTGATGAGCACTTTGGAGAAGCTCAGAAAGCTCAGTAGGATACTCATCAGTGAGAAGGAAATGTTACCAAGGAATACAGAGAAGAGGAGTCAAACACAAAATGACGGAAGTGTGGTCAGATCATTCATCCCAGAATCCCTGCACTTGGAGGGCCCTGTGTTGGCTTCTCTTGGACTGAAGGTTGTCTTTAAACACCAAGTCCTGGGGTATTTAAAGGCCTGTGTGAGTTAATGTGGGTTTGGCTCTGCTTGCAGCACAATGTCAGTAATTCACAACACTCTGTTCATTTATGGAAGCTGATTTTAACCTCAAGCTTCAGACCTTTCACGGTTCAGTGTTGCGTTAATGGTTGGACTCAATAATCTGTATTCAACCCTAATGATTCTCTGACAACCTGGCAACCAGAGGAATAAGAGAGTCTTCATGTTTTGTTTTCCTTTCCTTCCAGAAAGGGTGGAAAATCCACCCACCATTATTCTCCCCTAACACAAATTGTCTTTTAAATATTTGAAATTTTCCATTCCCACTGTCTATGTTTCATTTGTGCCACTCAGCATGGATGGACTTGAGCTCCTGCAAGGGAGATTCCAGGGAGAAGTTATCAGTGCACTTCTAATTAGGCAGACTGCTAATTCGAAGCAGTCATGGATAGAAGTTGCACCCTGGTAATGGATTATATCAATTAGAATGAAAAGGAAGCTATTTGTTTTCAACCACCATGTCTTAAAACCATTTTTAACAATCACTTATCTTCTACTTATGCCATGCACTGCATGTGTGTATCATCCACTATTTATTAATAAAATTAACATTTCAAACAATGGAGAAGGGTTCTGTGAGAGTCTGGTAGAAGGAAATTAAAAAATTAGGAATACTTTAAAACCAAGAATGCAATGAAGACTCAACCCACCAGTCTGGAGGCATCCAGCACCCAGTGGCTTCAGTGAAGGTTTCCAGAGAGGCAGGAATATTGTCACAGGCTAACAAGGATGTGGAAGAAAGCAGCAGTGTTTTATCCATGAACCATTCCACAGAATCACAGAATGGTTTGGGTTGGAAGGGACCTTAAAGATTATTCAGTTCCAGCCTCTCTGAGTTGCTGTTCCACTGTTTATTGGTTGGTTTTCTGTAAAGGTTTCTACATGTAGGGATTATAAAAATGCGTCTGAGAATTTTCCATCCTTGCAAAATAAGCTGTTATCAACACTTAGAGCCACAAAAATGTGCAAGTGTTTCAGCTGGATTTGAACTGGGAATAATATAAATAATGCAAAATCACGGGTGCCTGAACTATGGATCACAAATTAGAAAGATGATGTGTAGCAGAAAAAGAAACTTTCAGAATGTCACTGTCACTTACAAAGTGATATATATTTTGCACTAAGAACAGAAAACCTGTAAAGATTCTGTGAAACTCACTGTTTTATTTTTTTTTCTTTTGTGGACGCAGAGGGAGAGAAAGATTTTATCATGTTTTTTTGTTGTAACACTGCAAGTTGCTCCTTCTATTGCAATTTTTTCTTAATTGCTACTGGAGAGCAGCTTCCATTGCTGATGATCAACTTCATTAAAAATGCCTTTTAGAACAGGTTTTTATTAGGTATTCTGCGCTGCTGCTGCAAGTTATAAATGTGTCTGCATTCCTAGTTCTGCCAGGCAATTATTATATATATTCTGTTCATATGCCTTTGAGGTCTAAGGAAAGATTTCTGGCAACTTCCCTGAGCTTTTTCAAATTTTACAAGGATAGGAGATGGGGATGCTGACAGACGGTATTTTTTTTTTTTTCAACTATTGATACTCTCCATTGAATTACTATAATTTCTTCAGTGCAAATGATGGATTTGTTCCTCTGAAGAAAAATTGTTGGAATGCTTGAATAGTGGAGTGAAAAAGTAGATTTTATATATATATGTATGTGGATAGAAAGCAAAGATAAAGCAACCTGAATTTTGCCATCCTAATATTCACCACTCAAAGTTACTGCCATTATTCAAAAGTCAAGGGTGTAAAACTCCATTCCAACTGAAGCAATCTTGTCATTTCATTCTTGATTTAGAAAATCCAGTGTCCAGAAGTGTCACTCTTTTGTGACAACACATAAAGACCCTACTTGCAGTAGACAAGTGCTAAATGAGACTTGAAATACTTTGACAGCATATTACCAGGATTCTTCTGTCATTCAACAGAGGGAAAAAAAAAAAGGCATTAAAGCAAATTTCATCCTTCTGACCAAAAAGAATTACAAAACACATTATTCATCCTGCAATTTACCAGCCTGTGGAATAAACACATCCAGCAGGACCACGTGAGTTTTTTACACAGTCAGGTTTGCGTTTATTTAGTGACTGTTCCCTTCAATTAGGGATTCATTGTGCTGGGCACTGGAGAAGGACACAACAGAAAGGAGCTTTATTCTCTGAACAACCACTTTATATTGACCATACTCGAGGTGGATTTTTACTCCCTCTCTCCTCTTTGCTCCCCAATTTTTTGCAGTTCCTGCCTGTTCCCTGCAGATTCTTTCTGTTCCTGGTTAAAGATGGAGAAAGAATTTGTGCTTATGAAGTCACAGAGTTTATTTCTGTCCAGCTGGCCTAAATAATTTTCACTACATTTACAGTGGTCAAGTCTAAATAAGTGTAATTCATCAGACCAGGGAAAATAGAGTCCGCAACCACCAGGTAACTTACTCCTTGCTAGTGACCCTCTCTAATAAAGAGCTGTTGGCTTCTTTTTGTTTGTTTTTCTTAATGTCTCATTTGTACCTTTCTCATTCCAGATTTCTTTTTGTTCCGGCTATGTGCATATAGAAAAATGAATTCTTCTTCCTCCAGCAAACGTAGCTGAGGAGTCTTAAAAATCATTTCAGCCATTTCCCTAAATTTCCCATTTTCTGCAGTCATTTCTCTCAAGTCGTGGTTTCCAGACCTGTGACCATTATTGTTGTCCTCGGCTGTATTTTCTACAGATATTCCAGGGTCGTTCAGCTGTGGATTTGTACTGCTGAGTGGAGAAGAGCCATTTCATGGGCACTCAGAATTCATCTTTATATTTCCAATATGGTGTCTGCCTTTCCATGAACACGACATTGTTGTCTCCCGTTCAGATTGGGAATGATTCAGCTCGACTTGGACTGACAATAAACCCACAAAGCCACTAAGAGCAAATAAGGAAAAGAAGCCCAGAGAAACCTGTATAAATCTGTTCCATGTGCTAATTTTTCCTTTTATCCAATTTTTGAGCAAGGCACATTGTAATGGAGTCATATAAATACTCCAATCACCCAAAGATCCCTTCCTTAAGAACTGGCTTCAGTCAGCTGCTCCCATTCTGCACTCAAGATGTCAATTTTTTCTAAGTGTATTTAAACACAAATCAAGGATTATTTTCTGGTTTTCTCATGTTTGTTGTCTTTTTTCACTGCCTGGCGTCACTTGGATGTGCTCGTGCTCCACTATTGGCTCCTGTGTATTTTTGCAAAGGGATTGAACAGGAGTACTTGGAATCCAACTGTGCTGGGGTAATTTTTGAGCTATTCTTAATATTGTGGCAAGGCCAAGAAACACCTTCAAGACAGTTGGTTACTTTAATCTTCCAAAGAAGCATTTGGGCACTGTTAGAATTTCTGTGGAGAAGAAAGGAAATGTCTCAATTTTTATCCACCTAATTGGTTGATGGACAACATGAGTGACTGAGATCTGGTGTCCTTTTATTCCCACAGAATCACAGAATCATTAAAGCTGGAAAAAACCTCCAAGATTGCCAAGTCCCAGCTTATTAAAAGCTGTTGATATTGAAGAAAGCTTCTAAGAGCTTTGGATGCCTTGTTGTAATCCCTAATAGTAAATGTTATATTCATATTTTTATGCATTTCCCACAACTCCAGGATTATGTGAGAGTTTCTGTAGCTTCAAAAAGTAACTATATTCCTCCCAAAAGATATTGTTTTCATTTCTTCAAAAAGAAAAAGAACCCAGCTCTTTTCGCTACCAAACTTCAGAGCTAATTGCCACATGTGTATAAATTCTGAGTCCAGAATCTTTCTCTGCAGTGTTGCTGTTAGAACAGTAAATACCTCAGCAGTGTCATTATGCACTGATTTTCTAATAGCTGTCTGCTAAACATTGGCAATGTAAAACTAGAAAATTACCATTAATCATTCTTAAAGTGCTGAGAATACATTAATAAATTAGTTCTGTTTGATTTTTAAAAGCTGTATTTACTCCTAGGATATCAAACAGGCAAAGGAATGTTGAACTGGGGAACAAGAGCCTGTTCTGTTTAATCCTACGTCGCTCACATGATTACTGTAAGTTAGATGGTGATTTCTCATTTTAACAGCCTGCTTCCAGCCCTGTCAGTGTCCTTTGGCTCTTACAGGTTAGGCTTTAGGTCTGTGCTTAGATGGTGATTTTAAATTCTGAAATTAAATGACAGAAAACATATCAGAGTAAGACCCACCTGAACTGCACATTTTGCAGATATCTTGGGCTTGGCATTGTCTATACTTTCAGTGTTTGGCTTTGCTTGAGAAATGTGATTTAATATTCTTAGTTCTGTTTTTCATTCTGATTCAGGCCTAAACAGAGATGAGGATCAGGAATTCATGTCTGCCCTGCTTCTGCTCTTTTACCCAGATGAAGGAAGGGTGAAGTCCCAAATTCTGGTTCATCCCAATCAGATTTTACTCCAGTTCTGCTGTCAGAAGTTGATGTTGTCTCGTGCAGCCCGCTTGCCAGGCTATGTGTAGTCCACTGGTGGTGAAGGGTTGGGAAGAGCTTTACTCCACTTTTATTCTCACTGATAGGAATTACAGAGTGCTCCTGAGTTCTTCCCACACCGGAGCAGCAGCAGGATGTGAATAACAGTGTTTCTGACCCAGACGGGTTTTTTTACCAGAGTCTAGGTTGGCTGTGCAGAATTACAGAGCTCTCCTGAGGAAATATTCACACCAAAGTGTTTGACAAGGCAGTGTGCAGGAAACTATTTCTAGACATCCAAAGACATGATAAAATGTGCATTGATTTAACTGGCAATTGTCTAGAATAGAACTGTCACAGTACAATAGTCCCAATTTAATGTACTTTTACATGTGCAGTACAGAGAGAACACTCCAGCCTGTGATAGATAGAACAATTTCATGCCATGCCCAGGAGTGCCTGACTCATTGGTCTGAGCAGCTCCTTTGCATCAATCCCTGTGCTTGTTTAATGTGAACAGTGCAATTGAGAGGGTGCTCTGTTAACTGGAATCCCACTGCTTTTCCTTTTTGCCTCGTCCTTGCCAGGGCAAAAAATATCTGACCTGGCAGAGAAGGAAATGTCCAGTTCAAGTGTTCAGGGGCACAGAGCTGGGGCTGTGCCCTGGTCCCCACACCGAGACACGCTGGGAGGGGAAATGCTTGATCTGAACAGCTGCTTTGGATGTTCCTAAACTGTCACTCACAATGGATATGGATCCTGTCACACCCTCTTCTTCTGGGAAACCAGGAATGGGGCCAGCCCCTTTCTGTTTTACATACCACAGACACCAGCTTCCAGTGACGATGGTGCCTTAGGTTTTAGCTTTTACATTTTTCAAATTCTGTATTCCCAGTGTGTAACTCTGCAGTGTCCTGTAGCCTGTGAGCTGCTGCTCTCTCATGCTGAGACAGACAGAACAAAGCCTCTCCAGGCTGCTCTCCAAGGACACCCAGCCCGTCCTAGGCCCAAAATGTGTAACCCAGCATCTTGAGAAGGGGGGCAAGCTGAGGGGAAATTACATCATTAGCTAAAGTTTAAGTGGTGAAATTGAGTTGATATGCAAATGGACCAAAGCTATAAAAGTGTGAAGAACTCGTGACTCGGGTCCATCTTGGGTGTAGCCTTTGGCCTGCCCAGGGTACCATTTAAATGAGCCAAGAGCAAACCAGGATATGTCTGTCACCACTCCCAGCTTCTTGCTTTCTTTGTTCCTTCACTGACTTTCCTCATTTGCTGCCAGATCCTACTGGAAGAGGAGGCACATTTCTCCTCCTTACAGTAAATGTCAGAAGGATGCTATGTAGAAGAGCAAATAGGTCAGATCCCTGACAGTTTGACTGCTAATCAATAGGGTCAGAGTTTGGAGGAATTTAATGAGTATTCTGTATTATTTTGTATGCACGTGTTCAGTATGACTTTCAAAATCCTTTTTTCTACCACCTGGGAGCTGTTAAAGTACAGGTCACCAGTGCTTTAATGCTGATTTTATCACAATTTGGAAAGTAATTCTGATGAATGATTTCGTCATTGGCGTCATCATTAAACATAAGAAGTTTGATGTGGGTAAATTTTATTGAAGGATTTGGTATTTGAAAGAAGATCAGAGCTGGCTGGACACACAACCCATAATTAGAGATAAGTTCCAACACAATTTATGGGAAGGGGCAAGGCTTTAATGGCTCAAGGAAATTAATTTATCAAAAAATGCTCGTGGTCAGAGTAGGTGAGGTAGGATTAATCTTTCATGTCCTGGAGTCTTTTTCCTGCATTGTTTCATTTATAACAGAGACAGAAATCTTAAGAAAACAAGAAACAGTATTCAACATCATGTTCCAAATTTATAAAAGCCAAAACCATCAAGCTAGGCATGGAGTTTAATTTGATGAGTGAATTTACAAATTTGTTCTACAGCAGCAAAACTTAGTGTTTTGGGCTTTCTGGTGATTGATTTTCCACATCTGTAATTTCTTGTTTCCATTCAGAAGGAATAAATTTTTTGTGTATGTCCTGATCCTTCCTCATCTCTGATCAGCTGGAGAAGGAGATCTCTGCTCGAAACTGAAATTATGTTAATACTTTCTGCATTCCCTCTTTCTTTCCTCTTCCTTGTGCAGAGGGATGCGGTGCAGTATTCATCTAATAGCTACACTGTGCTGTGAAATGGAAGATGTCATGGACTTATGGATAATTCAGGCTGGAAAGAGCCTCAGGAGGTCCTGCCCAACCTCATGCTCACACGAGGGGTCACATCAGGCTGCTCAGGGCTGGGAACACTGTGAGGATGGAGATGGTCCTTGGGCAGCCCCTTCCAGTGGTACTCTGTCTCCATGGAGAAAAAGCATATTCTTACATCCCATCCAGACAAAAAGTGTATCCTTACATCCCATCTAGTGATTCCAGAGCATCCTCCACCAAGAAATTAGAAGGAATAAAAGGTACTGGTTGCTGGGGCAGCAGCATCAGAACTGGAGACCACAGGTCCCTCCTCACAAGACTACAAATTCCCTGAAGGATTCCCGAGCACGGGTCACACAGGTCATGGATTTGTCACTGCCACGCACCCCAGCCCTGCTCACAGCAAATAGAGGAACAAATAATTATCATAATTATTAATGATTTTCACCTTAAAGAATGGCAACAGTATGAGCTGGCATGAAAGCTGCCAGAAATGGAAATCTGAAATACCTGAGAAATTACTGAGTAATATCAAGGTAAGCCCAAGGGAAAACACAATGCAGATGACAGGTAATGGTGTTTCTGGAAAGTGAATTGAATCACATTCTTCAGATCCTAGACCAATGAACTGCTACTAAGGATAGAAAAAAATCTGTGCTGCTGTAATCTGTGCAAGGTGAAAATGAGAAACATAAATACAGAATAAACAGCAGGTGTGAAAAGTGAAATCATGCAAGATGGAGACAGGGAGAGAAGAAAAGAGGAAAATCTCATTAGGAACTCATTTGGTTTATAATAATTACTGTGAGGTCGGAACAGGCTTGGAGCAACTTGGTTTAGAGGAAGGTGTCCCTGCCCATGGCAGGGGGTGGAACAAGATGAGCTTTAAGGTCTCTTCCAATCCAAACCATGCTGGGATTCAACGATTCTGTGAAATAAAAGAAACAAATAATTTATCTCCCCTTCAAGAAATGCTGTTTTTAAATGCGTATCTGTTTTTGTTTTGAAAATATGCAGCAAGTTAGAATTGCCTGGAATGGTTCCCATAGGTCCTGCTGCTCTGATGGTTTACTAAAGATTACAGGGAAAGGAAAAACTTGTTATTCAACTTCAAGGGACACCTCTGCTGATCCTGCTGTTATCTAATGCACCATGACATGGCCTCCTGGATCAGATCTTCCTTTCTGCAGACGGAAAGGAGCAGGGGCATAATTTAGTCCAAAACCCCCAAGTCTACTTTCAGATTTCAGGGTAAATTTCCTTTCAGTACTTGTGATGGTAAAGAAAAATGAAGTAACAGTTCATTTACCAGCAATAAAGCATAAAATTGTAAATATATAAAATACAAAATGTAAAGTATAAATGGATACATGTGCATAAACTTGGTATAGTGAAATAACAGTGTATTAGGAGTACAAACATGCTTCAAAACGTGCAAGTTTTGTCTCTTACCCTGGACCCTCTTAGCAGGGCACTGGACAGAAGACTGAGCTTAAAACTGAACTTTCATCTTTGCTGAAGTGTCTCTGAGGCAGTCCCCAGTATAGGAGTGTCCAAAGAGGGCCCTAGAAGGTCTGCAATAGGAATCCACCCACATAAATCTGTTGTCTAATTAGTCTCCATGCAAAATAAAAGCTGCCACAGAGGTGGCAAATGTTGAGTGATACAAATTCTCCTAATGCAGAGAGTGAATCCATCAGTGAACTCCTTCAGAGAGCTTCCATAGGGCTGTGTGGACAAAAATGGGGCAAGAGGGGTTCAGCTGATGAAAAACAGCTCTGCCAGTACATGAGGTAGGCTCAAAACCAGTAATAGTGCTCAAAAAAGTGCTCTTGAAATCATATAATGAATAATTATATGGAAATATCAGCTTTAGTGGGAGTTCAGCAAGCAGGTATTATGTGAAAAATTAGGAAAAGAATAAGAGAATAAGAGAGAAGATATCATTGTACCACTGTGTAAAACCGCAGGGGCATAAAACAGGTAAAAATAATGAATGTAGAACAGGAACAAATATGGCTTCAAGAATAAAATTTAATCTATTTCATTCTGCAAATGCATACATTAAATAAACTGAGATTCTTCTGCTTGGGAAAGCTATAAAGGAAACTATGGAGAAGAGAAGACATTAGCAAAATCTCAAACAAAAAGTGAACAGGGACCTATTTCTCAGTATTTCTTAGAATATAAGAAATGGAAAACTTGCAGTGAAACCACAGCATACGAGTTCTAGAACCAATAAAAAGGAAATAACCTGTGAATATATTTTGGATTTCCTTATCATAGATGCCTTGGATACCAACAGTGTGCTGAGAGAAATATAACAATTAGAGAAATTTATAGAAGGGGGGTTCACTGAAGGTTATTTGACACAATAGCTACTTAATTAGCTACTATTATATTATTACTATATTATTATGATTATGATTATGATTATTATTTCTGATATTTCTGTTATTACTGTTATTACTGTTATTACTGTTATCATTATTTTACAGTGTTATTGTGGCAGGACATGCCTACCCCCTCCCTCTGCCACAGGTTAAGCAGCGTGTATGCAAGAGATAACATGGGTGGG
>VWZT01001699.1:21636-46465 GCA_013397055.1 Pachycephala philippinensis
TGGTAAGATACATTGAATCCTAAGCTTATACTATTTCTTCGCTAGCTGTAACTGAAAAGGTACCATGTTTCATGCACCGTATATTAACTACTAGTAGTCTCTTCCTTTTTGTTCTATTCCTGTGTAGTATTTAGTTTACTTTAAGTCTTATGTTTGTTTGTTTCCCCGTCTATTAATAAATGATTTATTCTATAATAGACAGAATCAGTCATCATTAAAAGAACTTACGAATGAGAGTGGGTTTTGGGGTGCTGGCCGCCTCAATAAAGTTATTGTCTGCTGCCAGAGGCCTGGGCAGGAGACAGGGTTAATCTAAACCCCCACATCCATTCGTGACAGTTATTTAGAGATGGCTGGTAAATCATGTTCCAGGACACTAAAAATACTTTTTTTTAATGAAAAGCTCTCCAAACCCAATAAAAACTCATATTATTTGCTATATTCTTACGTATTTTTTAGAGAGTCTTTTTGTGCCCCAAATAACACATTTACATTGTCATCTCTAATCACCTTTTTTTTTACAATCATTTGCAATCCCTCTTCCTCAAAAGGACAGGGGGGAAAATAAGATGAAAAAGCTCATGGATTGACATGAAAACAGAGAGACTGGGAGAAGGACTGGGATACTGGGGTAAAGACTTGCATCAAAATAAATTTAAGCCTACTCCAGGCTGAAAAGGACAGGAACCGAACCATGCCCACACAGCAAATATCTCAGCATGCTGGGGGCTTTTCACAGCCTGGACCAAATTCCTACATTTCTCTCCAGGATTGTTTTACTTTTTGCCAATGTCATTTTCGAAGTGCAGCAATTTCTGACACTAAATTACATTTTTTTAAAGTGTGATGAAAGGGCTGTTACAGAAGTTCTGTACCATGTAAGTCCTTAATATCGGGCAAGCATACCAAAATGTCAATTATAAAGTTAATTAAATTTTAATTATAATTGGCAGCGACACAAACTGTCTCACTGGTAGAAAAAATCTTACATTTTAATGATGAGGGAAACAGGCAGATTTTTATTTCACCCTCTTCATTCCAGTGCAGAAGAAGCAGCATCTCATGGCCATTTATGGATGGCATTGGATGATCAAATTCCATCATAAATCAGTGATTTTGATGACTGAAATTCCTTTCCTCCTCCTCCTCAGCTCAGTTAGGAACAGGATCTTTCCCAGCACCGCCTTTGCCTCCTCTGCTCTCCAGCACGGGGGTTGTTCCTGGTGTTTTCTCCTTTGTGCTGCATTCCCTGGTGGCTCAGAAGAACCAATTAAAGCTTGGGCAGAGCTTTCTGGGGGGTCACTGGGGGCACCAAACCTGCAGAGTGCAACACCTGAACTTACCAACCTGAAGTGAAATGATTGTGTACTCTGGGAGTCTCTCTTTCAAAATGTGATGTCTGTGCTGCTAAATAATATATTTCTTTATATATTTATATGTGGTTTATTTATTTATTTATTTATTTGTGGTTTCCTGTATATTCCACTGGAGATTAACACACATAGAAGAAAGAATTTCAGTTGTCAGCTCTGTTAATACTGATTTTTTTATTGCCTACGTAGGCCGGGTTTAAATGAGAGAATATTCCTTTGGTTTTGGCTCTTTGACAGACAAAGTATTGCTGCCTGATTGCTGGATCAGGAGTGTTGTAGAAATTCAAAGCCCAAAGTTAATCTTGGTCTGTAGTCCTAACCTTGCAGCCATCCAGACTTCAGCCCAAGACCCTGTTAACTCTGTTTACCCAAACGGATACAGGAATGGACAGGGAACAAAATCAGGTCAAGGACTGGCAAATTAATTTTCTCTTCTTGAATAAGAAATGCAGTGAAGAGATAATAGAAATTATAAACAAATATAGTTTATGGCTTCAAGGACTTCAGCCTTTTTTTCCTTGATTAATTAGCAGTCTTTAGATCATCACTATTTTTTTCTTTGTTTAACAATATCTCCCTATGCATTGATCTGTAATGCATCAATCAATTGCAATCAATTACATCTTCTAGGAAAAATATCAATAACCAGATTTGTAATAAATTATAAATGGCATTCATTGGCCACATTTGATGACAAAAATAGGTAGATTGAGTTCTACATTGAATCCCAAACCATCAAATTCAAGATATTCAAGAAGTGTCCAAGCCAAGGTTAGACGGGGTTTGGAGCACCCTGGGCTAGTGAAAGGTGTCCCTGCCCATGGCAGGGGGTGGCACTGGGTGGGCTTTGGGGTCCCTTCCAACCCAAACCTATCAGTGATTCTATGATTACAGACATATAGAAATTTTCATAATAGTATTGATCAAACATTGGAACAAGCTGCTTGGAGAGGCTTTGGAGACTTTGGAGGTATTGCCATGGGCAGGGACACCTTCCACTATGCCAGGCTGATCCAAGCCCCATCCGGCCTGGCCTTGGACACTTCCAGGGATCCAGGGGCAGCCACAGCTTCTCTGGGCACCCTGTGCCAGGGCCTCACCACCCTCACAGGGGAGAATTTCATCCTAATATCAAACTGAAATTTCCCCTCTTTTTATTTGAAGCCACTATATATTATACATATATCACTCTGTCTCATAGTATATATAAAATGTGTTATAATATTATCTATATTAACTTCCTCTATCTCCACCTGTGTCCACTGCCTTTTGTCTCACCACCGTGCACTTCCAAGAGGAACGTCACTGTGAATTCTCTCTGCTTTTCTTGTAGGTGGCTGGAGAAATGCTCAGATCTCTCCTAATCTCATCTCGAGATCACACGAAACCATTGCCCTCAAGCTGCCTTCCCGTGTCACCTGCTGCAGGTGGTGAGTCTGACCGACCAGAAATTCCTCACGCTGTCGTTTTTGCCACGGGAAACTTCAGATCAGAGGAAATCTCCCCTGGTCATCACACCCCTCCAAAGAGGACAGCGAGAGGCCTCACAATGCCAGGAGGAAATGCACAGTCCCTGGGAATTGCTGGATTAGCTCAGTTGTAAAAAGGCTCTTCAGATTTTTTGGTTTGTTTGGGTTTAAGGTCCCTTGCCATCCTTTCAGATGTCAGAATGGATTTTTGCTGTACAATAACCTATAGAAGTATTATGTTGATATGTTTAGATTTCTACGTAATAAGAAGCGACTGTAAGAAATCATGTAATCCATGGGACTGTCAGATTTAGATGGGAATTTTCAGCAGATGCCCTGGAGAGAGGAAACAGTGACTGCCAACAACATGAATGAGTTCTCAGTAGTTAACTCCAATTTTGAAGTTAATTCCAGTTTTGAAGTTAATATCAATTTTTAGTTGTTAATTCCGGTTTTTAAGTAGTTAGTTCCAATTTTTGCAACTTGAGCTGCAAGTCTGAGAGAGCAGGAGGTGTAAGGACCCTACACACCAACAGAGTGATAAGAAGGGTTGTTTTTTGCTAAAATGAATTCAGATTTTGTAGGTTTTTCTAGTGCTGTGGAGTCCCTAGTTGATTTAATACAGTGGCTGAAGTTCAACCAGTCAATGTCTCACTGAATGTATATTGAAATTTGGAGGATTTTTTGGGTTCTAGACACTTCTAGCCATAATGTTAAACTCTCCGTAACTATGGTGACATTTTTAATGAGATTATCAGCTTTGTGATTTCCTCCAGCCTGTTTCATATGCTAGTGATCATTTATTCAGGTGTGTAAATTTATATTGTGTAACTTTCTTTTTCTACTGTTGAACTCCTTTCTTTCTGAGACAAGACATTTTTCAAGATGGATTTTTGAGAGGATTTAAATGCTCTTTTTTTGGTTTTCAAGTGATTCGAAAATATTTTAAGCTGGAGTTTGCCATAAGTAAATATTCACTTCTAGCTCATGTGAAAGAGGTTTTTCATAGAGTGTGCCTAGAGCAGACTGACATTTCATGAGTGATGATTGTCTGGTTTATTTGGGCATTTTTATGCTACTGACACATGTCAAATAAAATCAGAGGTTCTTCTATCTTTACAGCTATTCTTGGAAAAAAATAGAAACAAAAACCCACCTCCCAGATTTCCTAGTTACAGTTCTCCATCTACACATTTTGTAGATGCATTCTGCTTTTTTTTTTTGACAGTGTAAGATTTCATGGTTTTATATTTGAGTATTTTCTGGAGTCCAGTGCTGCAATTACAGTGTCATCTACAACTATGTGACACCTTGAATGGCAAAACTTAACTTTAGGTTATGAATTCCCTCTCATTTCATTAAATAATTCCCGATAAATTTAACATGACTTCTTGCCAAGATAAGACCAGCAGCATTTGCTCCTTGCATTTGGTTTATTATTGGATATTAATGAATATCTCTATTGCTGTCTCCCCCAGACAATTCTATGGTATTGTTAAAATACAACATCACCTGTTTCACTGATGTGTTTTCTTGTAATTCTACTGAAGAATAAATACATTAGCTCCTCTGTTTTTCTTTATTTCCTTGTACTTTTTTTAAATTACTCTGCTGTTCTTCTGAGAAGTTTTTCAATCCAGAAACAAGTTTGATAACAAATCTTACCTTTGTTTACTCGAGCACTGCTGAATTTGTAACACTGTGAAAGCGTAAAGCTTACTGTTATTTAGTGCAGATGGAGATGATGCCTTGTGTTCCTTTCCTTTTATTTTACTGCAAGTGAAAATTCAGGTAAGTGTGGACTATATCATATTTCTGAACTCGTTGAGTGATGAATCAAGGGGACATCTTCATTTTACAGCATTGCACTGAATCAGCTCTGTGAACACAGAAAACCACAGGAAAAGCAGGACCCGATCCTCCAAGGGAACATTTGGGGTCCTACACCTCGAATTTTACAGAACTCCTGAGTGACTGCACAGGAGGGAAGAGGAATTACCCTGTAATAATGGAGGCATTCCAAAGGAGCCCTCAGATTTCCTGGGAATGAGCATAATATAAATATGTTTATGCTCCTTTGGCAAACAATCTGTGAGTTATGAAGATCAAGCTGAGTTTCCTTCATAATTGGGTCTTTTATGTGACAATTGGTTTAAGCACAAAGGCTGCTCAGCCGAGGAGGATGGGGAGGGCCAAGGTGAAGAGGGGCAAAAAGTTGGTCCTGAGGCTGATGCCTTGGGTTTTAACTTTTATATTTTTCAAATTGTGTATTCCCAGTGTGTAACTCTGCAGTGTCCTGTAGCCTGTGAGCTGCTGCTCTCTCATGCTGAGACAGACAGAACAAAGCCTCTCCAGGCTGCTCTCCAAGGACACCCAGCCTCGCCTAGGCCCAAAATGTGTAACCCAGCATCTTGAGAAGGGAGGCAAGCTGAGGGGAAATTACATCATTAGCTAAAGTCTAATTGGTGAAATTGGGTTGAGATGCAAATGGATCAAAGCTGTAAAAGTGTGAAGAACTCGTGACTCGGGGTCCATCTTGGGTGTAGCCTTTGGCCTGCCCAGGGTGTACCTCTGAAGGCCTTTCAAATAAATATCCATCTTTATTCCCTTACTCCTGTCCAGTCTCTGTTTCTAGGTTGGCCTCTTTAGGCAGCAAGGCAATGGAATCAATTCTTACAGATGTAACAAGTTTGTAGATTTTTATATCTTTAACGTTATAGCTGGAAAGCTGTGGCTTTGGTCCCACCCTGATTTTCCATGTCCATCCACTGTGGACATCACAGTCACATCACAGCCACCCTTTGTTCCTCAACCAGTGGCATTTTGCTTTATCAGTTCTCTGTTTAGCCCTTTACAAAAACACCTTGCTCACTTGATGCATGAAAAGATGGTAATTTGAACCTGACTTTTTCAATTTCTAATGCACTATTTATTCCCTTGGGCTTAATTTTGGTAGGGAAATCTTGCCCAAACCTTCAGGGACAACACCCAGGGCTTTTTATTTTTGCCAACTGAAGCAATAATTTTTCATCTCTGCCTTAATAAGGAAATCATGAAGAACTGGTTAACAGCTTTAAAAATCTGCATAAAAGCATCTCTTGAACGAACTGAGAAAGTTTGTGTAAATTTTTCCTCTTTCTAATGTGTGCCTCTACAACAAATGAAGGTGGTAAGATTGTGGCTGGTTTTTTTTCTTTTAAGGAATCAGGTGCTATTTATAGTGGGCTGTGCAAATTACTATGGATGACATGGATGAGAATCCCAATTGTTCACTTCTCTGCAGATATGTAGTCTACTAACCCTGTTCCATTTTGTACTACAATGGCTCTGAAAAAGGTTATATTGGGAAGTGCCCCTTTTGGGATACATTGCATCAACATGGAATTAATTTGGTGGTAAAACAGCAGAAACACTGGGATTATTAATGAAAAACACGGAGTCTCAATTACCAGATAGAACTTGCTTTTACTGGCTTCATTTCCAAGTGCACAACTTTTATTTAAGTGCAGAAGAAAAACGCTGACGTAAATTAATAATATATTATATTCATCTCATCAGTCTGGAATTCAGTGTACACTGAAATTTTCAAAAATCATTCACCTCCCAGTGTAAGAGCACATCTGCTGAAATAACTTCAGAACAGAACATGACTAGTGTTGGGGCTCTTTGGAAATTATATGCTTTAGAGTGAAATTAATTAGGATTGTCTTCAGTCCCTGGCTCTTCACATATTTAGGTACAACAGTGTGTAAAGTGATACTCCCATTTATCAGCTATTTCTACTTAGTGCCTTCCTCCCTCTTCTTTTGGGGAGGATCCAGAGGGGAGGAGTGGATAATTGTTATTTTTATAGCCTTTTCTTCCTCTCCTCCTCCTCATCCAACTGCTGCAGGGCTGCTGGAAGGGACTTCCAAGCATCATCTCCTTTGTTGTCTCCCTTCCTTCCTTCTTTCTTTCCTTCCTTCCTTCCTTCTTTCTTTCCTCCCTTCCTTTTCTGAACAAAACCTTTGCTACCACAGAAGTGTCTCTCCCAGTTTTGGAGGTTTTTTTTAATATCTCTGCTTGTTAAACCACTTTTGGTCAAAGCTTGTAACAGAATTATTACATCTCTCACCTGCATTAATGTGATGTTGATTATATGATGCCCCTTCTCAAGCCAAATAATTTTCTCTAGCAGGTTGTGGGCAAACTTTGCAGAGCTGTTTTCCAGACAAAACAGAAGAACTTTTTATTAATTTTTGGTTTTAATTTATTTTTCTTGGGGGGGTGAAAAAAGTTTTAAATTAACCACCAAACAGAAAAGCCCATAGGAGCTAAGCATAAATTACTAATCTACTGGTTTCTAAGAACTGCATTTTGTAGGCAATTTGTTGAGAGGCCTTTGAGAATTTTGTTATTTATAAGAATGTTACAGTTCATTTATATTTTATGCAGACATGAAAAAAATCTTATTCCCAATTGTCAAAAAGGAAAAAAAAAAGCCCCATAAACCAAACAACTCACCCACTCCCACTCCTCTAGGCAACTTATGGTAATAGTATCTTGTGTATTCCTAATTTTAATAAAAATCTACTGAGAACTGCTTGGTTTGCAGCCTCAGAGCTGGGATTCTAACCTTATTGAATTTACAAAGACTATGGTAGTTTGCTATTTTTTCTGGGAGGGAGGGTTTGTTTCACTGCTGTATGTTGGGTTTGGATTCATTGTTTTGGTGTTTTTCATATTTTGGTTTATGATATAGGCTGCCACCAGAATTCTGCACTTTTGGCTTTGCTCTCAGTATGTAATGTTTCTCATGTTTATATTTGTATTAATAAGGGCTCTTTTAAACAGAATAATATGAAAGAATCATGGGAAAAACAGTCTTTGCAACATCTCTGCTGATGGTTTTAAGGTCTTTGATGCCTGTAGATCTTAATGCACAACTAAGGCAGTGCCCTGAGCTCACTGGGATGGATTAAATTCCTTCCCAGCTGTCTGCCCCTGTGCTGCCGTGCTTTGCTTTGTGTCTCAAAAATTCCACCCTCCCAGGGAAGGATTTCTTCCCCATATCCCATCCAAACCTTCCCTCTGTCAGTCTAAGGCCGTTGTCCCTTGTCCTGTCACTACAGCCAAAAAGCACCAACCAATTCCACTCCTCCAAGGGCTGAGTCTGCAGACTGGTAGAAAAAAAACTCTGCATGTTCACGTTCATTTAATATTTGTCCTGCTCCATTCCCAAATGACAGCAAGCAGGACAGAGAAAAGGCACTTCCAAACCTGTTTGAATTGTTGTTTGGGGGTTTCTTCCCTTAATTTCTGTAAGTTCCTTAACTAATGGGCATTTTCCCGCTTTTGTTGGAGAACACCAAATATGCATTTCCTAACCTTCTCTATTAAAATAAGCAATTCTATCCCTCACATGACCTCACTGAGGAAGATCCTTTTCTCCATTAAGCATTTATCACTTCAGAAAGCATTCCAAAATTATCCATTTAAATGGTAGAACAAAGACTCCGCTGATCATCAGGGAGGGAGCCACCAAGCACTCCATGCACGAAATATTGTTCTCCCTCTGAATGCCAAAGGATTGCCTTCCATGAAAGGTAAACAACAGTGACAAAACCAGGGGAAACAGTGTTTTTCTAGAACTTCTGAAAACACACAAGTTATTAGAACCTTTGGGAATTATCAGCAGGCTAAGATAGGAATTGTACGGTGCCATAATTCCAGCTGGAATTCCTCAAGGGTGAGCAGAGTTAATGTGGGTCTTGGCGTTCAGTCCCAACAAAGACTTGATTGGAGTTTAGTTTGCCTGTTTGCCCTGTAGGTCAGATATTCTACCAGCTGATTTCTCCTTTTTACTCTTTTGTTATCTAAGAGATGAAATTTATCTTAGGGGCACGAAAATAAATCCCAGCATGGCTGATCTGCAGTGACACAGTGGCACGGCTGCCAATGGGAGTTAAAAAAAAATTAGTCTCCTTCTGTGTCAGTTTGAACACAGCAATAGATATCACAGCTCCGAATAATCCCTTTTTTTTTCAGCTGATGAGTCTTCCCTGAACGAGATCAATCAGATACGAGCTGTGTTCACATAAAACATTACACTGACTTGGATTCGGCCTTTGATGGTGGACTTCTTTTATTTATTTTTTAAAAAGGCCTTTAGAACATTTCAGGAGATTAGTGAAATCTTTCAGTCCTATTAATTTTGTACTTATGTGTTTAATGTAAACATACACTGTTGGATAGCTTATAAAGGGGAATTTCAACCCTGTCCTTGACTTCACAAGGAAATAAACTTTGAAACCAGCCGTTTCAAAAGGGAAAGATGGTGAAATTCTATGAAAACATTTTAAAGCTACATTATTGCAGTCATTGAGTGAAGGTATTTTTTAAATTTGATGGCATGTCTCAGTCCGCTGAAGGACTTAAGCCCAATGGGGCATTTTCTAATTTTTACTTTTATTTAAAAAAAAACCCAAAACAAACTAAAACAAATATACAAACCACTCTTTTTGGTCTGGATAAAGGGTATTCAGTTATCAGCTCTGGCAGAGAACTGCCTCCTGCTTGATCCCCATGTGCGACTCGGTGTCACATTTGTACTCCAGGCCGTGCTGGCACAGTAGCAAAACATCAATCATTTATTTCCACCCTGGGGTCTCAGACACACTTGATATTCACCCTCAGAAATGTTACACGTAGACCCTGTCCTTCCAATGAATACACAAACCAGGACTTTCTGAAGTGACCTGACACAAGGAAAGAGAACAAAATCAGGTCCAGATTTCAGAGTCCTTTACTCGGCATCGGTGGAATTCCTGCTGCTCCAAAAGTGTGCATGTGCTTAATGGAAACAGGAAAGCGAGGCAGCTTCTTAAATTAGCTGCTGGGAAACAAGAATTCAGCAGGAAATAAAATGCAAGTTAATTTGGTCTTAGGAATAATAGAAATCATGACATTCAGAGGTGTCTGGGTGAGAGTTGAGGGTAGATCAGAACTCACACTGGCTGTCTGTGAGCACTGATGGAATCAACAGCCATTTCTCATTCTGTATCCATCATCCCACACATCATTTCTTTTCAACTCAAACCATATTTATTTAGGAAATATTTCTCTTCCAGAGACTGCATAACGGCTACAGTGCTACATGAGTATCTAGGAAAATATCTTTGACTCTATAAGCAGAAATACTTTGGGCAAAGAGCTGGGTGTTTTGCTGTCCTGAAGCAGAGAGGCAGCAGGTTTGGTTTATTAACTGTGTGTTTAGTTTTCTTTCATTTATTTACTGTGAATTTCACAGACTCACAGATGCATTTAGGTCAGAAAGCCCCTCTGAGATCATCGACTCCAATCTTTCCCCCAGCACTGCCAAGGCCACCACTAACCCATGTCCCCAAGTGCCACATCCACAGGTCTCTTAAATCCTTCCAGGGATGGGGACTCCACTATTTGTTCAAACAAAGTTTGTTAAAAGTGTTTTCTGTCCATTCCTTCCATCCCAAAATGGATTTTCTTTCCAAGTTCTTACAGCGCATTTGAATTTCCTTGAAAATTTTTCATCCGCTGTTATCTGAACAATCTGAATTGGAGCTCTGATGCTTTCCTGCTCTTGTGGATTGAATAAACATTTGTGTTTTAAAAACATAAAATTTAAATTACAGTGTACAGCATATTAAACCAAACTATAATCTTTAGCAAAAATTGGCTTCTACAGGGAAAAAAAGAGATCATTCAATTTGAGATTGCAAAGGGTAGAAGTTGACATTTCGAAGGAATTTTTTCTCTGGAGAAAAATGACTTGTGACATTGATTCAGCATAGAAAACTAAAATGCATTTGAAAAACTCATTTAAACTGAAATTATAAAGACCAGACTTTCAGAGATAAATCCACATTCTGTAGAGAATAAGCTTAAATGTGATATTTTCTCCACAAATCTCTTGTTACAAGTGTGATATTAAAGTCTGAGTGTGTATTCCTGTCTATAAACATGCACTGGTTATGTGAACTTTGTCACTACATCCTGCTGGTCACAACATGATTATTCTGTGAAAACTTTCTAAATATTTACAAAGTCTACAACTGATGGGTTTTTTTGAGCAGGGGGTTGGGGGTTTTTGGTTTTTGTTTGGTTTTTTTTTTTTTTTTTTTTTTTTTTTTTTTGTTTTGTTTCGTCTTTTTCAGGGAGGAAAAATTTAAAAAAAGAAGGGAGTAAAACAGAAGGACAGCTCTGACATTAATACCTGAGCATGAAAAACAGCCAGGGGCCTACTGAGAGTGTCTGTCATGGCTCTGCTCATTGTCCCCAGCTCTAAGAATAGAAGGACACATCACAAATCCCAACGAGGAGGGTATGGAGAGAAAGAGGATCCATTCTGCAGAGACTGATGTGGCAACAGGGTTATTTGGAGACCAGGCCAAAAGATGGTAAGAATGGACAAAAATTACTGATGTATGAACATCAGGAAAAATAGATTCTTCGAAATGTAATTTTGTTTGTAAAGCAATTTTTAGTGGAATCGCACTCAAAGTAGTAATGAAGGTGTTTTTAAATTCGAAATTAATTGCTCAGCACATTTGCAGATGACACCGGGCTGTGGCTGACACGCCTGAAGGGTGGGATGTCATCCATGGAATGTTGCAGTAGGAAAAGGGGCAATGGTCTGACACTAAAAGAGAGTCAATTAAGACTGGATATAAGTAAAAGGTTCTTTATAACGAGGTTGTTAAAACTTTGGAAGAGGATTTCCAGAGAAGCTGTGGCTGCCTCATCCCTGGAAGCATTCAGTGTCAGGTTGGGCAGGGCTCTGAGCACCCTGGTCTAGTGGAAGATTGTCCTGTTCAGTGCAGGAGGGTTGGAATGAGACCTTTAAATGTCCTTTCTGACCCAAACTATTTTGTGATTCTATGACATATTTTTAACAAGGTTATCTTGGCACTGTCATAAAAACTCTATTTAAGAGAACAGTATAAAATGAAATTTTCCATTTGATTTGACACTGTAGTGACTTTTTTGTAGCCTTACACTCTTCTCTCATCTAAAACAGATCCCTTACTTTCTTTCTAATTTCCCTCCTTGACCTGTTCATTAAGTTTTAAAAGAGACAGAGAAACTCAGCTTCAAACACAACTGGATGGCAAACTATTGCCAAAGGAAAATTTGCGGCAAAGCAAATTCACTTTTAAAAGATTTAATTATTATTTCTGAATGGAAATATATAGCAAACATCCCAAGATTTTCCTGAATCAAACACAGGAATTTCATAAATCCAGGACTAAACTGATGTACATTGCTTCAGGACTGATATCTCTGGTTTGGGACTCGGGAGCAGTCGTGGACAAAGTCCTGATGTTTGGAAGTCCTTGGTCAGACTCCTGAGTTTGACTTGGAGTTAGATATGGAAGCATCTAGATCCGTGAGATAAAGGGACCAACATCAGGACATAGGTCCCAGTGTTTTGGGAGTCTTGTGGAGAACCTGGTGTCTCAAAACCCTGGAAATATCAAGTTTTTTGCACTGCTCACTGAAGAGTTAGTCTGAAATTAGGGGGGAGCAGGAATGACTTGAGAAGAAAGGATTTAAGATTAAACCAATAAAAATATCCAAGATTTTATTCTGCCTTGAACTAATTTTATTTGATAAATTGAGTCCTAAATAAAATTTCAAAAACTGGAATGCTGTGTTTCAGCCACGTCTGTCCTCCTCACGTATCTTCTGAAAACAGCAACAGAAAAAAACCCCAGACTTGTAGGACCTGACCTGATTACACAGACATCAATTGCACTAGGTGTCTTAAACGGCAACAGAATTAAGGCTTAGGTGGGGCAGGTCTGCAAAGCAGTAAATGTCATAAACTCCTTGAGGTCTCTTATTGGAACCAATCCTAAGGACGATACTTTGAGAGAAGCACAGTAGTGCGAATTTTTTAAAGGCTGAACATGTTTTCTAACAAAATAATTAATGTCCTCGAAAAGAAGAAGCCCCAAACCCCCTGTTTATACACAGTCAATTACCTCAGGCAATATATTGTGTAAACACTGGAGATAAACATTGCTCCTCACTTACAGGAACCGGGATTTTCTCTTTTAAAATGGCTTTGCAGCTTGTTGTTTACATGGTCTCAGAGACTTTAGGTGCACTTTTGAGGCCAGAAAAGGACTTAGTTTTATCTTTGGATTTGCAAAATAAACCCCTCTAGGAAAAGCTCCATACTTAACCTCTCTCTTCCTGTTATCTAAAGAGGAAAACCAGGTACGAGGAGGGGAATTTTGTGTCCTTCAGAGAGAGTGAGAAGGAAATCTGCATAAGCTGTATCACCAGTTGGACTTGTTGTGACAGTTCCTGGTAATTAATGTCTCTGCAGAACAGGGATCAACAGGCTGTAAACTTCAGAGATAATCACATCTGTGTGAATTTCAATTTCTAGGGGAGCAGTTGATAATTAATGCTCCTAATAAGCATGAGCAGCTTAGTGAAAGAACAGAGTTTATATTTATAAACAACTTTTTTGTCAGAGAGACTCTCAGCCCTGCTCGTGGACCATATCAGCACCTACAAACTGTCTGTAGCCAACACTGATGGGGAGAAACTGTTTTCCAGTTCAAACTCTATTCTCTAAAGTGTGTTTTTATTGTTTATTTCTCTAACTGTTTTTTCCAACTGCATTTAATTATCATTGGAAATTAATCACTCTGGAGCTTAAATACTTAAAAGCCAGTATGGTTCAGTGGGAACTATTTGTTCGTCACAGTAGATAATTGAACACAACCTTGAAAAATAAATTGACATGTTCCTTTAGTATGTTTTGCACTGATTTGATGATCGAAATGGCAGATGGGCACGGGCCCCAGTGTTAGACAGCGAAACTGGTCAACCTGTGAAGCTCAGAGGACTTCTGGGACACTTGTGGCAATGCCAGTGCTTTCCAGCCGTCACCCAAGTAATACCAAAGCGTAGTTTGTCTGCCTTTGTTAGAGCTGAGTCTTACCCCATTCCTTCAGGTAATGTGCTTTATAACTTACTGATTTTGTTTATTTATTTATTTTTTTATTTATCCTCATCCCTGGCAGTGTCCAAGGCCAGGTTTCAGGGGGTTGGAGTGACCTGGGATAGTGGAAGGTGTCCCTGCTCATGGCAGGGGGTGGAACGAGGTGAGCTTTGAGGTCCCTTCCCACTCAGACCATTCTATAATTCCATGGTTTTTAATAGTGTTTCTGAGTATAACCTTTAAATTTCTCAGCTCTCACATCTGGGTGAAAGGGATCAGCCACATTTTAGGAAATTTTGTTTTCAACACTTACAAAGGGAAAAGATCCATTGTGTCCTCCCTAAAACGCAACAGAGCTTCACAATACTTCCTTTTCCTTTTTATTTTCCTGACAGTTTCTTCCAGCTGCTATTCCAAGAGCTGGTATTTTGGATGTTTCTGTTTACTGCCTGTGCCACTCTGCATTTGAAGAGCTTGACTCCTGTGCTTTCTTAATGCTGCAACCATTGTTTTAACCACAATTCAAGGGTTTACACATTTTTCTTAAGGAGGTGGGATTTTCCTTCAGGAACAGTTGAACAAAAGCTAGATATTTTGTATCTAATTCAGGAAATATTTGGCACATCTCATTTACTTTAGAAAAGTTTATTTCCATGGAGACTGAAAATGTACTGGTTCCTTGAGGAGGAAGACACAAAACATCATTTGTAAATCAAAACCTTCTGCAAATGTAAACAGAAATCATCTCTTATGTTTATAGAGCAAAACCAATTAGAGAGTTTCAACTAATCTCCCCAGGAGCTCAGTCCTTTGGAAAAATGCTTGTCTTTTAAGTGTCTGAAGTGGTCAATAACAGTTGGATACACTTTCTGGAGACTCACTTGAGGCACAGCCCTTGCTCCCAATCCCGTGCTAAGCTGAATGTGTTGTTCTGTGATTTCCTTTGTACAATTGCTCATCACTCTGTGAAAGAGTATTAAATAAAAAGAAGATTTTTAATGCATCAGAGCCTGCTAATCAGAGCTGCTTTATTACATTTCGGCGGAGTAAGTGTGCTAATGACTGTGTAATGTGTTTGCACTGCAATGTGATTTCACTGCAGTTTGTTTGAAAGCCTAATTGTGCCCAGCTGCCTGGGTTTGCATGATGGACAGCTGATACTGAGCATCTCCCTGCTAATGCAGGGTCCAGGAGGGACTGGGGCTGGATTGTTTACTCCAATTTAGCTCCGACAAAAGGGACTGCGCCATCAGCAGCCGCTGTTACACCTAATGAATCGCTGCTGGGATTTCACTTTGTGTGCCAATTAAATGCTGGATGAGTGTGAGCCAGCATCAGGTTTGTGAAACATTTATTATGAACAGTAAAGGAGAGTGCATTATTAATTGTGTTTCATGTTTACGGTGCTTCCATCGTGTAGGGATCTCAAACACGGTTGGGAATTCTGAGGTGTTCATGGTCATTCAGAGGCACTGGAAATGACTGTTTAAATTTATGCAACAAAATCTAAAACTAAATGTAGGTATCGTAAGATCAGACTCCTGCTTCTAACACCAAAGCCTGGAAAATTCCAGACTACATGCCAAGGATTAAACTCCTTGTTAAACTGAGTCACCAGAATTAGTCTGATAATAATAAAATGTGAAGATACCCCGTGTCCTGCGGAAATACAGTGAAAATAAAACCGTAGTTAATTTTTGTTTACTATTATGTGATTTAAAAAAGGATGGGGAATCCTTGCCTGGTCCAATGCCCAGGGACAGACTCCTGCAGTACACGTCAGGTTGGCTATGGACACACATTCGGATGCAGAGACATGCAGGGAGGTTCAAACTCTTGCGTTTGAGCATTGGTTCAACATCCTTTCTCAAAGAACCAGATCCACCTGCCTGCTGAAGCACAACTCCTCCCAGAGGTGTAACTTAATCATCACAGAAAGGTGAGCACCAGTTCCAAGCCGTGCAAATGAGTGTAAAGAAATGCTAGTGCAAAACGAGCCAGATTAGCACGGGTATATCAGTCTGTGCTTCTAACTCTTCTGCTAGAGATAATTGGGGCTGGAACTGAATGATCTTTAATGTCCCTTTCCAGCCCAAACAGTTCTGGGATTCTGTGACTGATTCTAATTACTCAGAAATACCGGATTGATACAGAGCTACCTGAAAATGCAGCCCATAAAAGCTAAAGGAAATGATAATCACTGTATTTTCAGTTGCTCATTTGACCTGGTACAACTTTGAGGCAACAGATGGAAACTGAAAAGTTTCAGTGCTGATGAACTACCAGGCAGAACTGCTGCTGTCAAGATATCATTAGACAAGACCTTGATAACACCTGCCCACCTCCAGCTGACTGAATTATTCTGCGTCAGAGCTCATCCCTGCAGTGGACAAATTTTGCACTTTCTGTAACACCATCAGGGAGGAGACCACAGCGTAGGAGGAACCTCTGAGGCAACAAATAATTGGATTTAAATATGGGAAAATCAAAGAGATTTGGCCAGCTATGGGATGAGAGAAGCCATTGCTTGCTTATATTGGCAAATGAATATAGAAAGTCAGAATTATTGAACAAAATAGCTCCTTGGAGGGGTGGAATCAGCACATCTGGGGGCCTGTGGAGCTGTTCAGATGCTTGTACTTGGTGTGTAAGCACTGTTCTGAAGCTCATTCCTAAAGCCAAGAGATATCCACCCACTGCCCCAATCAGATCCCTTCCTGACCCCCCGTGGCTCCAGAAGAACTCTCGTTTAAGATTCTGCTCTCAAACACCACAATCAGCTCGTGGTTGTTATTCTTGCAGCATAACGCCTGGGATGTAAATGAGAACTGTCTCTATCTACCTGTGTATCTGAGTTTCTTTTTTGCATATTCTAATTGATTAGGTTGGAAACAAATGACAGTATTCTATTTGCTTAGGCAGAACTCGGGCATATTAATTCATTTATTCACTGGTAAATAATGATGATTTACTTCTCATTTGCATAGGAAAATATTCAAGCAGCTTTTGGCTACTAATGAACACTCTGGGAAGCAGTTGAAAATGGTCAGTAAAGCGTTTTTTTCTTACTGACAGTTCAAATGTCACGAGCAAGCACTAATATTTATTGAAACTCAGCTTTGGTGCTGAAGAAAGACGTGCAAGACCTGATCCATTTCTGCACCTTTTAAAACACTGGCTCTTTGTTCCTTTGTCCCGGCTACGTGTGACATTTTCCTTTTAAAGCTGAAACATGGGAAGGCAAATGTCCCCTGCAGACCCTGGACTAGTCAAAGAGCTGTCTTCTTTTTGTTGTTTCTTCCGGAAACACTGCTTTGAAAGAAATCACTGTTGTAGAACCAATTAGGTTCTTTAGGTGGATCATTTCTCAGTCACTGGAATAATGAATTCCCATTTGCTCAAAGGGTTGCATTCACCCTTCAGTGGCTAAACAAACAGGAATTCATTGCCACAGCTAGGCAACCAGAATTACTTATGCATTCTTTTCATAATCTTTCTTTTTTCATCTTTATTCAATTCACCATAAAGATTATTGTTCAATGAGGGGGAAGTTCAATTGGAGCCAAATGAAAAGGCACAAGCCTTCTAAGCCAGAGTATATTTTTCAGAAATGGCTTATTTGTCAGGCTCTTGCAAATTTGCATTTGAGGTGGATTTTTTTCTTAGTCAAACCACAAATGGAACATTCATTTTCTGGCTTTTTACAGGATTTCAGTTCACTGGACACAGAAAGACGAAACAGTGTTCCTCAAAACCAATAATGTAAATTATATATATTAAATATACGTGGTTTTATAAGACATTGCATTACATATTATATATAAATTATGTATAATAATATAAAGTATAAAGGTGTTCACAGGATGAATCACCTCTCTGGTAGTCAAACCTTTCTGCTTTTTCCCATTGTCTGTTGATAATAACATAATTATCTACTATATCTGCTTTGATTTATGGGGGAAAAAAACCCTTATGGCTATGTCAGGGTTAATTGAATCATAATCAGTCTTCTTCTGGAAATCAGATTTGCGCCTGAAGTGGAGTCATCTGACCATCTGTAATAGCTGGCTAAATGCTCAAATGAAAATGTAATTGTGGTGTTTGCTTCTTTTCAGCTTGTTATTTCTCCATATCATTTAGGAGTCAAAGTTCAGGGGAGATGCAGTTACCAGAAAGATCATTTATAACATTTGTGTCTTTTGCATCTACCTCACAGCTGAACTTCACAGTAAATTCAGTTGGGGGGGGAGCTACAGAAAATACAGCAAATTGTATTTGTTTCTTAATAAAGGTCAGCTGAATTTTGAAAGTTATGAAAAATAACTCTCTGTATATGTTTTTGTATGGTTTTATATTGTGTTTCACTTAATTTAAAAATGTGTTTAGATCATTGCAGTAAATCAAGCTCACAGGGACTTTAATCCCATTTTCCAGTCAGCCTCTTGGGATAAGGCTGTCCTTGCTATGCTCAGCTTGGATTAGGCAGTGGAGCACCAAAATCTTAGGCACAGATTATGTTTCATAGAACCAACACAGGAAAATTCTTAGACACTGAATATCATCATATGGTTTAAGTTTCAAATTCAATCACCTGCAAATTATCTGCCAATATTTTTCAGAAATTAAAGAAATAAACTTAGAAGCTCTGGAGAGAGTGAGTGAGGTTTTAACCCTGCTGCTGCTCTTCTTTAAGAAATTTTTGCCTCTTTAGAAAATGATTTTAGAGACCAGACACTATTGGAAGGAATCTTGGACAGATGTCCTGTGTATTTTGCCATGGGAAAAAAAAAAATTATTTTAAAACTTTTTTTCTTTTTAAGCCAGTGTTTTAAAAGTTTAAAAGCAAGTCCCACATGGCAGGAAAGAGTGAACACATGTTTTGCTCACTGACTAGAAGACAGTGACCTTACCTGAGCCTTGATAGTCCAACTCCCACCTCGTGACCCCAAAGCACAGAGAGAATTTCCCTCCTGTGTTTTATGACACCGGATTTTCTCCCTCAGTTTCTGCCTGTGAGCTTGTGCCACTGCATCCTCCTCTTCCAGGAGTTCAAGTGTGGCAGGGACTTGACAAAGCGCGTGCGAGATGCTGTCACCCTTTATCATTGTCATTCTCAGGTTCCACCTCAGTGAACTATTTTACCAAAGCCATTTACGGCGCTAAACAATTTCACAGAGTGGAGCCATTTGCCAATTACATCTTTTACTTCCCCTGCATTTGTTCCTCATCACTTCTTTATGGGAAATGACCCCTTGCTTGGGAGAGGAGTAATTGTTTTCTCAGTAGAGCACCGATCAATGAAGGGCTTCTGCCCTGCACTCTTGATTAGGAATTAGTTTCCTATTGGAAATTTAAAAAAAGGTTGATTTCCTTTAAGGTTTTCACAGTTTATTAGTGTGATTGAACTAAGTTAGTAAGAGTGAGTTATGAATCTGGACAGCCCTGCTCCAACATGCAGATGATGCTTCTCATAATTTTTACGGATGGGCACTGCAATATCTGGATGAAAGCAGCAGTTGGACAAAAACCTGTGAGACTGAAAGGTTAAAAACAAAATTAACCCCCACAGTGTTTGGTGGAGAGACCATTCCCGTGTAGTCTTGCATTGTTTTCCAACTTAATTTGTCTTTCATCCTCTGTTAGTCCCTTTTATTTCTGACAGAAAAAAAACCAATCCCAAGGGCAGACTTTTAAATACCACAAATGATAAAATAAATTGGAGGAGTCCAAGTCAAGGAACAGGCTTTCCTCTCTACCTCCACAGACGGAAAGTGAGTAGACTGTGTTCATCCAAAGAATATGAGATACCTTTCTCTAGGGAGAATTATTCATTGGTTCTGTACAGTTAATTTTGTCTGAAGCAGCCCCTGTGACTTGAGCAGCTCCTTCCAGAAAGGAAAAACAAAGCAGAAAAATCCCCATTTAGAGCCACACAGCACACTGGGCATCCTTCTCATACCATCACTCTGCAGCCCTAAAAGAATCCCTTTGTATGCTTCCCCTTGTTTTCTAACTGTGCTTTTGTTGTTGTTTGGTGGGGAAATGCTGAAGCCTCATCAGAAAAACCACTCAGGTGTTCTGGACATACTGTAAGAGATACCAGCCATATACCTGCAGGGATTTAATGGGAATTGAAAGGTCTAAACAGTCTCCTCCAAGCAAGTCCAAAATCAGTTACTGTAGGAAAAAAAATCAATGGTCAAGGAAGAGTCTAATTTACTACTTCTCAGCACTTTTGTTTGCTCTCCTTTCTTAGGCAAATGTGAAATCAAGGAAAGAAAATGTATAATCCACCCAGGCTGGGGTATTTTAAATCCCATTTGAGAACAAAGTTGCTGGTGAATACCAACAAAAACTATGGTACAGTAACTTTTTTTTTAAATACTGTGATGAATCTTATCACTATTTAGAAGTGGGGAGATTCATGTGAAAAACTGATAGACACCAAGATTTAATATCTGTGATAATTAACAACACGTTTAACAATAGTGGGAGAGCAACTACAACTTTCTATAGAATCTAATATCCTCCCAGCCCTTTTGTAGGAGCTCCAATTTCCTTTCTGCTATACATAATAAACAAATTTTATTGGTTCATCTGTTATTATAATGTCCCTTCAAACCACCACACATATGGAAAAAAGAAAAGAATCAATATCAGAAAAACAATAAACAAACAAACAAAAAGGGTTAGGAACAATCATACACGGACAGTTAATGTTTGCTTTACATCTGTTTGTGTCTGTGTTTGGGGTTTATTTACCATTGTAAAAACATGAAAAAAAGGGTTTGAAATATGAGCTGCACAGACTGTTCACGGATACTTTGACTTCAAAGATCCCATAAGAATGTAATGGTTCAGTATCACTGCTACTTGATTAAACTTCAATTCTCCTGCAGACTTCAGGATAAACACTCTGTACAAGTGCATAAAGTCCATGATTAGAAAATAACTTATCTGTGTACAAGTAGCAGCTGCAGCACATGAAAAAATTATTTGAAATAACACATTGAATCAATTTATCATTCAAGCAAGTATTTAACTTTAAAGCTCTGAAGTGAAGGTGAAGCAGCCACCAAAGGAGGCTTAGATGGGATATTGGAAGGAATTGTTCCCTGTGAGGGTGGAGAGGCCCTGGCACAGGGTGCCCAGAGAAGCTGTGGCTGCCCCTGGATCCCCAGAAGTGTCCAAGGCCAGGTTGGATGGGGCTTGGAGCACCCTGGGCTAGTGGAAGGTGCCCCTGCCCATGGAAGAGGTGTTGGATTAGCTGCTCTTTAAGGTCCCTTCTAACCCAAATTATTCCATGCTTCAAGGTTCATTACCCAGCTTTGTTGGGAATTCGGTACAGGCTGTTTCTGAAGGATAGGGTTCACTCTTTACCTTTATTTCTTGGCAGCAATGCAATAACAAATGTTATTAATGATGACTTTTTTTACCAAGAGAAGAACTGAATTTGCCAGTGGCAAAACTCGAATCCTTTTGTTGGGATAACACCCATGCCATCTATTTTCCATCACATCAAATTACAGTGACAACAAGAGGGGTCTGAGAATAAGACGTAAGAATACTTGGTAAGAATAATTTGGTACAATAATTTAAAGTGGTTATTTGGGCATTAGTTTTGGTTAACACAAACAGAAAGGCTGAATGACTACAAACATTTTTAGAGGTTTCTAAAGAACCATTTTTAGAAGTATCTCAAGGGTTCTTTTATTTTTCCTCATGTGTGAATTTTTCCCTAATGAAAATTCCAGCGTGTTTGGGGTACAATTTTGTCTGTCACAATGAATTTGTGCAGCAACTGGAGAGGAAGTGCAGGGAATGGTTTGTAACCGGGCAACGAGAGCATGACTTAGGCCTGGAAGACACGGACTAGGAGTTAGATTATTTATAGTGTAGTTTACAGTAATTTGTGGCTTTTGAGTGAATTTCAAGAGTCACAAATCAAAAAGTATGGAACATCCTTCTATATAGCTGTCAAAGCAAAGTGAATGATATTTCACAGTTCTTTTGACATTCTATAGAAAATCAGTATTTTGGAAGCTTCAGAACATAAGTTTAAAGCTCTACTTCCTCCCCATGTTACATAAAAAAATGTATAAATAGAATTTTTTGTTTGAAAAGAATAGAATAAAAATTGGTGCAAAAGGTAGAAATCCTACAGCATATTCAAGCAGTAGGAACAAAGCTGGGGTTTTTTTTAAAACTTAATGAAATAAAAATATTAATTTTGTAATTACATGAACAATGCATAGCATTTTTGAAGAGCTAACACATAAAGGATAATATAGGGTCATGTTAAAACAGTACTTCTATTATCAGAGATTCTCTTAATAAATTAAATTTGTCTTTTAGATAATGGGAGTCTAAATTGCTGTCAGAATTACAAAGCTCAACTAAATATTACCCTTCTGGAATAAGTAACTTCATTGGTGGTTGCTCAAATATGGACAAATCTTATCTTTCTTATTCTTTAAAACTATGTCTGAAGAAAAATTTGAAGTATTAGCTTGCAATAGTAAAAATCATTAAAAGACCTTCAAACATTTTGGGTTTAAATATTTGGAATTGCTAAGCTTGATGGTCACTGAAGTCCAAATTGAAGTTTTTAAGGGAAGGGAATAAACTTGGAAGTTTCCTTGGAAGATTGAAAGGAATAAATGGACGAATGTTGGGTCTGGGAAAAACTGGGAAAATTTTGGCCTGGGAGTTTGGTGACGCCTTTTCTTCTGCGGTAGTTTTTTGTGTAAGTAAATTCTTGAATTTCTATGAAGATGCAGACGGAAAGATTTATTATGGACAATGCTTAATTGTGTTCAAGGTAGAAATAGAAAACTTGTAACTTTGTGTCCCTTTTTTCAAGATTGCATTGAGGAAAAAGGAAAAAAAACCGCAAATCTGGTTCTAATGAAAGGATGATAAATTATATAACTTCAAAGGTGAGTTAAAAGTGAGATCTGGGGGGTTTCCACCTCTCTTTTCATGTGAATCCCTGGGTGCTCTTGTTGCATTTGTGCTGGATCAGTAGTGGTAAAAGCAGGGCTAAGGAGCACAACAAAGTGGTTACAGAGTATGGGGGAATGGTTTTGTTTCCTTCTTGAGGGGCTTCTCTTTCCTCTTGCTAAGGAAGTGCCTGACCCTTCCCCAGCCCCATCCAGGTACCAGATTTCCTTGGTGCTTCTGTGACCTTAATTTTGATTCCCACAGCCCCATCAAAATGAATATAAAAACCCAAAAGGTGGCAGATTCTGCCAACTGTTGGTTTCATACGAATGATCTTAGTGACAGAGAGTTTGAGGATTCTTTCCAGTTCAATACAAAAGCAATGCAACTACTCAGTGCAGCTGAGGGAAAAGCATTTGATTTTAAGCATAATGTGTTTAATACTATAAATTCTTACTCTGTTCTGTTTCCCCCAGGTATTTGGCTGTAAGTATGAAAGGATATCTATGTAAATACGTGTACCTGAAAAAAACCCCAAACCTGCAAACCTTTAGGAGGGGTTGGTGAGAGAAATTCTGTAGCTCCTCTGATGATAGCAAGCAAGAAACTCCAAAGCTTTATGGTTGCTGTCCTTGTCTCTGCAAAATGTTCTCTCTGGTGAGCAAACAGAGAACTGGAGCTGAACTACAAGAGCATTTGCTAGAATTTTAGAAGTTATTAGCTGAGCTAGCTGGAAAAGCAAAGTGAAGTTCGAGAGTATCCTCAGCCTGCATTAAACTGGAACTTGGGTCTTTTGGTGAAGAAAAAAATCCTAAACTTACACAAGCTCCCAGACAGGCAATAGTCCAATAATTAGAGCATGTGCCTCAGTCAGGATTCCAGTCTCCGTCCCGTTTGCTCTAAAGCAAATATGTCCATTTTTAAAGTCCACATCCACATGAACTCTCCATACTCCCTGTAAGGTTCCACTGAAAACTGTTCTTCCCAGAAATCCCACCCAGAACTTGCAGTGAAAATCAGACAATTATACAGACTGGTTTGACACTGTGGTACTTTCTAAAACAAATGAATATATACGTAAAAGTCAGCTCTGCGTATTTATATTGGTATTCTTGTACTTAAAAGTGTTTCAATTTTACAATGAATTTCCACAATGGTTGCAGTTACTTTCATTTGTGTTGTCAGCTGCATCCCAGCTCCTTTGGGACAGGAATTTTTGGGTTATATGAATGTACATTCAGGTTTTTATGTGACTTGCACTATCATTCATAAAAATCCCTTGTCCTCATTGCTGGAGCACAGGTGATACAATCAATCCAGGAGATTATCAGAGATTATTGTGATAATCTCTGATTTAACTGGGCTCACTTGAGCTGGTTAAACACTCACAGGGAGGAGACGGAGGCAGAAAGGGAAAGAGGAAGATGGGAAGAGATATATTTTATCAGGGAGGTGGTGTTTGTTATTTTACCTGGTTTTGATAATGATGCTTCACTGGCACAGCTACTAAAATGCAGATATTGCTGAATGAATAATAAAATAGATGTCATATTTCTGCTTTTGGGAATTAGTGTGTCTTTTCAAGTACATGTTAGTTATAATGAGGCTAAAGATTAAAACATTAATACCCTGGTTTTCCTTTCAAATAAATCAAAGATACCCATTGACTTACAAAAATCCGGCTTTTAAAAAATCCCTTCAAGCAGAAGGTTTGTGGGAGCTTTTCCTGTGATGTTGCTTGGTAGAAGATCTGGCCTAATAGAAGGGAAAGCTATTTAATGTAAGTAACTACTTGTCTTTGAAATTCAAATTGGGAATCTCAGTTTCCCCCATTGCTGCCCTGTTTGTTTCCAGCTCTCAGGGGAAATGGGTACAAAGTGGAAGGGAGGTGCCTTTTTGGCACATTTCTGACTTTCACAGGTTAAAAAAATAACCATGCTCTTTTGGCCAGGCTGGAATTTTCAAACCATTCATTCTAATATGTTGTCTTATAAATAACAGAATGGGGTTTTTTGTTACCATAGACTAATGAAGTAGATTTTTAAATTTATTATATATGTGTGTATATA
>VWZT01001701.1:0-11720 GCA_013397055.1 Pachycephala philippinensis
GGTCGAGGGCTAGCCTGCGACAGCACAAGGCGCGGAGGTGGTCTCAGGTGGTGGTGTTGTCCTGGGCAGACGCCTGAGTCCGCAAGGGCAACAAGTATAACAGGCTGCTGCCTACAGGTAGAAAAAGGGTGCGCAGAGGCGCAGGTGGTCGCAGGTGCACGGGAGGAGGCAGAGGAGTGAGGGAGACTCCTCTGGGTGCCATTCCACCAGCAGTTTATTATAAATCTGGGGAAAGGAGAAAACACAAGCCGTGCTGCCGAAGAGAACACTCTCGGAGGAGTGAGGAGACCCTCTGGACAGGCACTTTTAAAGGGCAAGGAGACAGGGCAGGGATACAGCTGAGGACCAATAGGAGCAAGGGGGAGAGGAGGGATCAAGGGTACAGAGTCCAATCATAGGATTTGGGGGAGGCAACCAATTTAAACCAACCAATGAAACACCGAACAAAGGAGAACTTTCTGGAACTTAATGAATATTAAACAGGAGATGTGAATAATCGTAAGGGGATTAACATAAAAGTGGGAGGGGAGATACCCAGCCTGATGGGAGGAGATTGGGAGGAGATGAACATGATGGATTTATTCATCCACTTCCTCCCACCACTGGGTTGGGGGTCTCTCTGGCTCCCACTCAGCCTGGGCAGCTACAACAAGGTGGTCAATCAGCAAGCCAAGTGCTGAGCCTTGCAGCTTGTGATGCAGTTACTTTTATCCCCCCTGGCTCCTCGCAAGGTCTGCTCACTGGCAGGAGACCATTGGCCAGTCAAGCGTTCGACTGCAGTCCATTAGTGGGGACTTTTTGCCTGTCAATGGGAGAATCTCTCTAGAGGGCACATTGTTCTCGGCGCTCTCCTCCTCCTCCTCATGGATACTGACTGCCTATTCCATGTGAGACGTGAAATGGCTGCCAGCACGTGTGCAGACCTTCCCCCCACCCATCTCGTAATATTCAAATAATGTTGAGGCATAAATCAAAATTAAATTAGTTCCTCGCACCTAAAAAAATCATATAAAATGGGCTATCTCTATGAAGTAGTTTTGGGTCTCTTTTCTGGTGCTTTTAAAATTACAAGTCAAGGAAAAATACTGACACCACACTGCAGTGGTATAAGTATGTTTCTTCAAAGCCTGTTAAAGATTAGTATAATTAATGATCGTAAGGCATTTGTGCTTATTACTTTTCAGTGTTTGTATAAAAAACATTTGCAACACAGGAAGTAAATTATTTGATGTCGTCACACATTTGTTGTCTTTGTTATAAACTACTCAGATTCCAAATGGAAATGAGTTATTAAAAATTTTATTGAGAACTATAAAAATCAGCAAATCAAAAGCGACAGTGCTGAGAGCATGGCCAGGTGCCAGAGGCTCGATCACAAAATGGTGGTCCCACCTTTTATACCCCTCTGATTGCATCAGCCTTATGCATATTTATTTACAGTTTTGCATAGTCTCGCCTCCATGACACTTTTTAGGCGCTGGCGCAGTTCTGTTGCTGTGGTCGTCGCGCTCCTCATTGGATGGAATCCCACTCCTTTTGTGGTTGTGTCTTTGAAGTTTGTCTAGCAACAGCCCGTCCCATGCAAACTTAGAAGGCTAACATCACAACACACAAATCATACAACCCCTGCAAAAACCAACCTCACAATCAGACTATTACAACAATCATTAAACAGCTTTTAACAGGTACCATTATCTTAACATTTTCCAAAACCAACATTACAATATTCAATATAAATTCATATAGTATTCAGCAAAAGCCAGTTTTACTAACTTGTTTCTCACATCTTCCACACACAGAAGCAGAGAAAGCTTTTTCTCACAGATCAGCCATTGGACCTAACTTCTAATCCAATGAAAATCCTGCAAATACAAGACAGCTTCATTCACAATGTCTATTCATTAATTTAATAATTCGTGTCATAACAGTTTTAATTCTGTAAGTATTATGAAGGATGTATGTGACTGTAGGCATTTCTGGGAGACACACACTAAATTGCTAATGTTAGCACTCAGTGTACACAGCCCACCTCTAGAAAGAACTCAAAGTTATAACTCAAAAAAAAAAAAAAAAAAAAAAAAAAAANAAAAAAAAAAAAGGTAGAGGAGACAAATATTTTAATATAAAGAAAGTATGTTCAGTGAAGATCACTGAATGAATATGTTTTGTTTTTCAGGACGGTATAAACAAGAAAAGGATTAGCAAAAAACCCCAAAGATCAGCAGAAGTCATTTCGAAAAAGAAAGGGGAGGTATTACTAGATCGAACGTTCTATAATATGTAAGTTTATAGGATAAATGCAAGACAGGTGATATTTTTAATTATATATGGATGTATTATAAGAACACATCAATAGAAGACCTAATACAGGAAGATCTTGAACTTAGTTGTTGCTGGACAAGAAGAAAACTCTGGTTTTATAAAGCTTCAAATAAAAATTTATATAAAAGTTTAATCTCCACTTTCAGTTTGCATATTTAAAGAGAGAATAATTTGATTTTAGTTGTTTTCGTAGAATGAAGTTAGAAGAAATGAAAGCAGAAGAAAAGAATTTGAATAAAAATAGAAGTTTAATTCACCAAACTATGCTGTCCTTACACATTTATTTATTCAATAACCAGAATTTCATCACTTCAATATTTCAGAACCTTCTCCATGTGCATTTCATGTTTGGAAGCAATTTTACAAAGCTGTAATAAATTTTGTACTCAGATGTTCATTTTGCTCCTTTTGTGAAAGGTGTACTACTGATCACATTTAAGCCAGTACATTTATTTTTACTTCAGAAACCTAGCTCACAATATTCAGTAATATGGTGTAGATGTACCATGCTTTGTATAATGCAACACCTAATGGAAACTAGATTCTTTGTATTCAATGTAGTAAGTATTTTACCTAAACATTCCCATTCAGATGTTTTGAACTTCAGCTGAACATTCAGGTCTCCCTGCTGAGGGCATTGTCTCCTCTCTCTACGATGAATTTGCTCTGTTAACTCCCTTTTTTTTACGCTTTGTAGTGTTAACATCTATGTGAACAACAGAGCACACTGTCACAAGAAATCCATGTAATGGTTAATTTAATGCTGATGCAAGAAACTGATACCCATATATGGCTATATTAAAAAGTATAATTCGTGCTTCAACGTATTGAGTATATACATGAGTAATAATTTCCTTGGGGTAATCGTAACTGGAGACAACTGTCAGATAAATGCAGCTCCACATTTCTGAGCTTAAACCAGTCTGAGAGGTTAGAATGAGATTCATGCAGGTTATAGAGCTTGCTTTGTTTGAGATTCTTGCAGTCTTTTGGCATGTTCACTGTTTCCTGCTGTTACAAGCAGGGAAATAAATTAGATGTTTGGATCAGTTCCTGAATGGCAAGTTCAAAACAAAAAAAAGTCTTTCTTCCTTTAAGATAATGGGAAATAATCTAGAACTTTAGAGGAAACTTACTGAGGCAGACAATTTTGTAGAAATCAGCCCTTCTAAGTTCTACGTATTTAAGGTAAGGGTAGTTATCAATAATAACTAATTCAGAGTTAAATCAGGAATTTCTCCAGTTTCCATGGGCACTGTTTCGTGCACTGATTTAACTGCAGTATAGATAAAGTGTAAGTAAATAGTTTCGAGGGCAGTTTCCCTCAAAGCATTTCTAACAGAACAGTTGAAGCAGCAAATTCTTTGATAAAGGAGATACTTGAAGGTGAGAACAAACTGGGATGGTTTATGCTTTTCCATTGAAGGAAAGCTTAATATTGTGATTATTGCTATTAACTTTTTCTTACCTGTTCTTTTTATTTCTTTTATTTGTCTTCTTCAGGTTGAGGTCTGGAATTGCCCTATCTTTCTGTTCCTGTCAAAAATGAAAGGTTTGGGGTTTTTTTATGAAATATTTCCAAACAGTGTAAAGAATACCTTAAACAGTTAATTTTTTGTTTGTTTGTTTCACCTTTCTTTTTATTGGTGCTGCTCTGAGTCAGATCAGGTAATTCTCTAGAAAAAGAAAGAAGAAAGGAAGTATTTATTATGCAGTATCTGCCTTCAAACTCCCTCTTCTAAGTGAACATTAAAAAGTACTAATTTAAGGATCAATCAGCATGTTTTTTGGTCTTCTCTGACTCACTCTCTTTCTCTTCAGAGTGCTTTGAAAAACAAATTATATATTGATGAAGCAGCCTGTGCAGCCTTGGACTGCGATTAGATGCACTTAATGGAACAGAAAGAGTATACCCTGCTGTCATGGTAAAAAACTAGGTACTTAGTTTTTGGTTTAAATCTGTTTGAGTCAAAGGATTTCAGTTGCAGATCAGGTGCTATAATTCAGATGAGATGAGGTGAGTTGTTATCTATTTTTTCATTTCAAAGGCATTACAGTTTGCTCTTTGTGAATTATGAATACAGCAAGTTTTGGATTGCTTTTCAGTAACTGGTGTGGCTTTGCTGCCTCACATAGTTTTGTTAAAACATTGTAGGTTGGCTAATGTATTTGCAGTAGTCGTAGGTTTCCTGAGTTTCCACCAAGGAACACTACAGTGCTCCATACAGGCAAAAAAATGGAGGAGCAGTCAGTAGTAGATGAGAGCAACAACCTGTTCACCCAGACTGATGAGCAGAATACCAGGTCTGAATTGAGAATCAGAGTCTTGGGTGACCTATTTTGGAAAATAAAATTAAACGCTTTTATTATTGCCATCTTCTTCTAACCTCTCACCTACTATAGCTTCAGGGCTTCACCTCTTCTAAAGACCTCAGTTCTGCAAGGTGCTGAGCAATGTAGTGCTCTTGCCTAATCTGACAGAAACCTTTAGTCTCAGTGCCATGTCTTCGATAGGACTCTGGAGGCTAAAATTGTGTTAGCAAGTAGTAAGCTTGCAGGGCTCTGAATACTCTGGAAAAGAGCCCAAGCCTTCATCCATGCCTGGTATTGTGATACTGTCCAGCACACTGCCTAATTAGGCCGTTTTCTTCATTGTTTTCAGGTTTGTACAGTGAGCTGCAATGATTCTCAGGTTTTCTTCAGCCACAGAAAGCGTTTTCCTAACCTGGCTGCAACAAGAAGCAGCCCCCTGCAGAGAGACGCCATTCAGCTTGCACTTCAGCTCAGGGAAATCTTTTCATTCCTCTTACCTGAGTGCAGTTTTGCAGACCTTCACAGAAAATAGTCTGTTCTGATGTGGCCTATTTACTTCATAAAATAGGAAGTTACTGTGGTTTTATATACATTTATCTGTATTTCATCTTGCGGAAGAGCCTGACGGAGGTTTCATTTGGTTACATTTTCTTTTCTGGTTGAAGTGCCAGAAGCTGGGCCCAGAAGCTAAGGTTCTCAGTTTGCTGACAAATGGAACTCTTGTTAGACATTAAAGGACAGTAAAATCCATTTGCTTATTAAGTGGAAGGGGAAAAGAGAGGAAAAATGAGGCACTGGATAAAATGGAATGGGGAAAAGGAATCAGTGATTTGTTACTGAGGAGATTTGGTGCCCATAGCACCCACAGTATGCCAGCTACCAGTCACAGGGGAATCAGATTGGATGTGTCATCTGCAATATGGTAAATTGCTTTTGAAGGGGCTCCCCAAAAGCTCTTTAAAACCTGGCAGACTATGAAGGACTTAGCGCTCATAAAGTTCAAGGCTACCTCAAATCTTTTAACTGGTCGGACTTGTCTGCTCCTACCCAGATTTTCAGGTCAGGTATGACTGTTTCGAGGGTGGGGTCTGCTCAATGAGAAAACACAAAGCACAAACCAAATGTAAACTATAAAAAACTGGTTGGCTTTGTTCCATCCAAAACATGTACAAGGAGGTGGCTCTTCTTTACTCAAGGAAAATGAAGCGTAATTTAGCAGGATCCTACCAAGTGCCTTATAGTGCCCTACCAAAATACTTGAGGAAAGGGTGTTCTCAGATATTTTTTAACTGCTTAGAACTCTTCAGTATCACAAGTGCATAAAACCTGAAATGATGTAAAATCCTGCCCTACACTGTGTATGTCATTAGCTCTCCAGAAAACCTTGATGTAAGTTGGCCTATACTCTTTTATTTTCCCAGTCCAGACCTCCAATTGGATTACCATACAGAAAAAACTTTAAAAAAATTTGGGGAGTGCCTTTTCAAAGCCAGGGAAGAGCTATAAAATTCAGCAAATGGTCAAAGATACCACTGCTGTATGTGCTGCATAATACAGCAGTGTCTCATCTTCCAGAGCATACCTGCAGAGAAACATAAAGGAGCACAGTGAAGAACGCATTATCCATGACTGTTTTTTTCACACCGACTGTTCATACAAAAACAGATGTCATGAACAGCAATTACAACAAAACTAAAACTTGACCTGAGCAGTAAATTCTAAGAATGAGGCACCCAGACAAACTGACAAAACTAGCTACAAAACAGACAGTTTATGAAGGACAGTCTTCCTGCTGTTGTTACGGAAAAGGAGCCCGTTAGGCTCTTCATACATTTTGGTTGTGATTTCGTTTAAGTGTGAAAACCTTGATATGCATAAAGACAGACACAAAATTGTATTTAATCATATTTGATAAAATCATATGCATCCGTGAATCTCCAGACATACTTTATTCTTGTAAGTTAAATGTCACAGAGCTTTGAGATACAGCAGTAAGTAATTGCTACTGAAAACTCTTGAGGTTAGATTGTTGTTAGCGTTAGGCTGTTCAAACCAAAAAGAAAGCAAAGACTTCTAGAAGAGCCTTGTAATAATTACTAAGTACTAAACCAGTAAATGAAATACATTAGAGTTAAAATTATGCAAATGGTGAGAAACCATCCTTAAGATGTGGTGTATAGACTCTATGATAACTCCATTCCCTTCCACAGCCACATTAATTGAACATCTGAGTAGCTTTAAAAGAGTTGGAAAATTAAAGTGTTAATGCCAGTAATCTCCAAGTGCTCTTTAGTCATAAAAAAGTCAAGGTTCTGAAGTGTATTTTGCTGACCACTGATTTATTAAAATGTCTCGCACATGAACAAACTCAAAACTTTCAAATCTTTCAGTGAGAGATTCATATGATTTGCCCAAGTTCATTAGTACCTTAACTAGAATACTGTATAACTGCATTGTATGTAGATCAGTTTAACTTGTTTTTTCCCTAACTCATGGACTCATGGAACACAGAATTCTACCTGTTCGTCAAGCTTTTTTTGTTTTTAGGAAATGTTGAGGTGCCATAGGAGCTATTGTACTGTATTTAGTCGTGTGTGTGTTCATAATCCTCCTAATGTGATTGTAACTTAAAGCTTGTGTTACTGTTTATTCAGAATAATGGGAGGCTGAGAGAAGGTAAGAGTATCACAAAAAACCCCAAACCCACAATATTTTTTCACTGCTGGGACCGAAGCCCCATCACCACAGGAGGCTCCCGTGACCTGACAGTCCCTGCTGGATTCCTGCTCACCCCACCACAAACTGGGCAATTTACAGCTTCTTGCTTCTGGCTCCTGCCATCCAGAGCTCAACCTGCAGCTCCACTGCAGCTGCACACAGAGCTACGCCAAATTTATTCCTCAACACTGAAGTGCTGGAAAAAAGGCAATGGACACAGGAGCATTCCAAGCACAAGGAGAATCAACTAGAACCTCACAAATAACTTCTCCCCATTCTTAAAGAATTCAGGGTTCTAAATGACTGAATTAGTAACAGTACTGCATGACTCTCATCATTGTCCTGGGACCCAGAGCTGCAAATTAATTACATCACAGAGACTAGGTAAGGCTGAGACTGTAAATCAGGGTGGCTCTGACTCCTGCTTTATCAGAGAATACATACAGAAGTTTTACCTTCACCCAAATAATTTTATCAAAACCGCTTTGCTGTTAAGGAGAAAAGGAAGCATACAAAAGACTGAAAATCTGGTATGGTACCAGCTGCATCAACTTCTATAATAAAATTACCTGAATTGGGGAAATAGTGTACTGATTTATACTGTTATTTCTGTTTTGAATGTTGTTGCAGTATTTCATTGTCAAAAAGAACAAAATGTTCGTGAGTTTATATGGTTGGCTTTAGCTTGCATCCAGCCCTGTGCAAGAAATTGCTTAATTTGGCCAGAAAAAAACAATACATGAAGTGGTTTGTTTATTCAAGGAAAGGAAATAGCATGATTTTTGATGAGGAGAAACTTCATGTCTCATCTTAAAAGGGTGTTTGAAAGCTTTAGTTCTAGGCTGGTAAATACCTAGAGAAATAGTAGCTTTTAGACAAATGCACTTCTTTCTGGTAGTGGAGTCTTAGACCCATTTGACTTACCTGCAGAGGGCAGAGCTTGAGGGGAGCACTCAAGCACCGTCCTGGCCCCAACTACAGGAGTCCAGGAGAATCTTAGTGCAAAAGAGGAAAGAAAAACGTGGGCTTTGGAGGCAATCCTCAATCTAATCCATTCTGAGGTGCAACTGCCTGAAGCGGAGCAGAGGGAATTCCAGGGAGAGTGTGTTTAGTGGGTTAGACTGCCTGTACCATTTGGTTTTTTACAAGTGACAATCTGATGAAAAGTAGTGGGGGGTTATGTCTTAGAAGGAAAGACCTAACCAGATGAGGATCAGATAGGAGAGGTCACAATTCCCCAGAGGGGCTGAGGATTGGATATTGCAATTACCATATTAAGTATGGTTTTATAAAGAAGGCACGTTTGCGTTTTATTCTGTGAAAAAAATAGCATATTTGCAATATCTTGAGCTATGCTAGGGCTGGTTTAGAACAAGGTTAGCTGCATGGATCTGTGTAAGTAGTTTCCTCAAAATGTGTTGTCTGAAAAAGAACAAGTACTGCTTGGAAATAAATAGGAGGTGATGCTGACTGGCTCTTTGGAGGGGGCTTGAACTGTCCATACTCAATAAAGAACTGCAATACAAGGACAAGGACTGATAGGTCTTGAAAATGAAAATAAAAGTTAAGACATTTGTCTTCCTTGTTGTGAAAAATTCATACAAGAAGTTCATAGCATTTTCTGTATGTTCTAAATATTTTATCCTCTTGATTTTTTGCTTTACTAGAAGCATTGTGCATAGGCATTAGCAGGACAGGAGTTGTTTGTCAGATCAGAAAAGAATATGTAGCAGTAGTCAGGGTGTAATGTGACCAGGCACAGCTTTTGTGCTCATCTAAGTAGCTAAAGATATGTCCTTTTCTTAGAGTGTAACTAAAATAGCATGGGGAAAGTGTATGTGAATATTTCATTTATTAGGCATAAACCTCTGTGTTTTGACTTTGAGTCATGCTAGCGAATGTAATATTTCTTATGGCATTGGTGATAATATGAAAAATAAGAGGTCTGTGTTACAGTAATCTAGTGTTCCGCAGTTGGTGGAACCAGTTCTTGAGAAGACCCATATTCCAGCAGCCAGGAATCAGAAATTAGCTTCTATTTCTTTACAGCTTTTCTATAGCTCTGCCCCTCTTTTAGGTGACTTTCTCAAATCAGTAAAAATCAGTCACCTAAGTCAAGAATTAATCTGCCCATCACAAGGATAGAGCCACAAACATTAAAACTTCTGAAGCACTCAGCTATGAAAGCAGTGTGAATTCTTTTGATGTCAAGGATGAAGGTATGTCAGGTTTACATCTATGGCATCTGATTTAATCTCCCCTTATCTGTATCTTTTGTATCATCCATTTTGGGAAGACTGTGGACTTAAAAAGAAAGAGCAACCTCAACAATGAACTGAACTGATGCTTGTGTCGCTCTGGTTTTAGTGCCATTGGCATAGTGCTAGAAGTATTAGCTGTATCACTTATTCTTTGTTTAATATTGGGTAATATTAAAGCAGTAGGGAACAACAGCTATTATAGAAGCAGAGCTAGTTTACAGAATATCTGTTTCAGATTCAAATCTCCAGCCTCTGCTCAGCCCTCAAACTCACTGATCATGTTTGTGTTATATCTTAACACTGATTTTAGCTCTTCCAAGTTTTGTGCTAAGTCCTCGGAATTCTTTTTGGCATACCTTAGGTTGTTCCCCTGTTTGTGACATGCTGAATGAAATGTGCAAAATCTTCGTTATACTTACTTTGAAAGAAAGCAAGCTTCTATCCTGCCAGATACCTTCGTTTTCATCAAAATACATTAAAGTTGCCAAGGTACAACATGAATCCCAAAACTTTTTAGTCAATATAACTTTTGTGTCCTCCATATTTATGTAACTCTGGCACTACAAATATAATCCCTTTTTCCCTTGAAATGTTAGTACTTTATGTGCTGTCTGATAATGCTGAGCAGTATGTTATAATAAAGAATCACAGAAAGAAATATGCAGGGCAAGTCCTATTTTCTGTTAGTACTCACAGAATTGCAGAATGGAAGAGATTGTAAGGGACCTTTGGAGGTAATTTTAGTAACGTACAGTCCAAAAAAATACATACAGAAGCAGTTGAATCTTCTGTGGGGTTAAAACTTTTGCAGAATATAGTAGTTTGTCTGGCCTGTCCTTGCCTGATACTGTTTTATATTTTTCCATGTCTCATTAGCTGGTGAGGTGGGAAATATCTCACTAGCATATATTGTAACCTGTTTCACTTCCATTTGCAAACACATGTTGAAGCAGACTGTTACACACAAGCAAGTACCTGACTTGTTTAGGAGAAGAGGTTTTTTCTTCTTGTGTTTTCTTCTGCAGAACATACCTTTCTGCAGAATGTATCTTTCTTTTTCATCCATATGGTAGGCAACTGGCTGCTGATTGCTTCCTTCACAAATTTATCACAAGCAAAAGTTAAATGTTTTTTTCATTTTCCATTTTCTGAGTCTCAGAACAAGGACTGGTCTGCATCAGGATCTCATCACATATAAGGATATTCTTACATGTTTCTACTGGACCTTACACCTGGAATCTGAAATAATATTTTGGTTCTGTTACTGCCTACAGAACTAGGACCAAAATAGGTGTTACCTGTTTGAGAATTTGTGAAGCCTCCATGTTTCTAAAGTCTGTGGCTTTTCGTGAGACCACAGCATTTAAGGACTAAAGGGAACATGTTGTTTTGAAAGAAAGATCCTGAAAACAATCAGCAGTCTCTCCTCATTTCTTTCTTGTTCCCAGTTCATGCATTTATTAGTGGCATTAGTTTACAAGAAAACCTCATTAAGGTTCTTTTCCTTACTAAGAAGAAAGCCTGTAGGGACAGGAAGCGTGCTTTTCAATAGAAAACATTTCGTTTCAATAATGAATGTTAGCAGCATCAGAACACACAACATCATGAGTGATATTTTAAAAGAAACAACAAAACCAGCTTGGGACAGAGGTTGAATAGAGGACATCCTCAGTCCAGACAACATATTTTGAAATCAGAATTTTTCTGAATTTTAGGGGGGAACTTTTATCAGTTTTTCTTTTTGTATCATTTGTCCTTTCCTTTGATTTTATCAAGTAACTGAATTGCATAAAGTCTAAGTATCATCATGGTCATTCTTGTAGATGTCATAGGACATATGGATCTTCCAGAAGAATTTAAATGTCCTCATGGCCAAAAAGAGATGCTGTGTGTTGTGGGAGAAGTAGAACACTTGATTTGGTTCATAGTTGTAAATTTGACATGAAAAATATTTGAAGAAAGACCTTTAGCATCAGTTTGAATTTGACAATTTCAGCATGGAAGCTACACATCGCAATGGATGTGAGCCTGAAGTGGTTCTCTGTGTAGCTTTTAAGTAAAGGTCATAGAAAACCTGAACATAGATGAACAAAAATCTCAGATGGG
>VWZT01001702.1:8371-26113 GCA_013397055.1 Pachycephala philippinensis
ACCCCCATCTCACTACACCCTCCTTTCAGGCAGTTGGGGAGAGTGGTAAGGACTTTCCCAAGCCTCCTTTACTCCAGGCTAAACAATCCCAGCTCTCTCATCCAACCTGTGGCCCTCCTCATATAACTGCTTCCTAGACGCATCACCAGCTCCAATTGCCCTTTTTGGACACACAGGGGGACAATCTGTGCCCTAGTCCTGCTGGCCACACTATTTCTGATGAAGACCAGGATGCCATTGGCCTTCTTGGCCACCTGGGCACACTCTGGCTCATGTTCAGCAGCTGTCAATCAGCACCCCCAGGTCCTTTTCTCCTGGGCCACTTTCCAGCCACTCTTACCCCAGCCTGTAGTCCTGCATGGGGTTGGCGTGATCCAAGTGCAGGAACCAGCACTGGCCTTATTGAACCTCACACCACCGGCCTCGGCCCACTGACCCGGCCTGTCCAGACCACTCTGCAGAGCCTGCCTGTGCTCCAGCAGATCAACACTCCTGCCCAATTTAGTGCTGTCTGCAAACTTACTGAGGGTACGCTCAGTCCCCTCATCCACACCATCAGTAAAGACATTAAGCATGACTGGACCCAGTACGGAGCCTTGGGGAATCCCAGTAGTGACCGACCAGCAACTGGACGTGGCACCACTCACCAGCACGCTCTGGGCCCAGCCACCCAGCCAGTTCGTCACTAACCCAGGGAAAAGTGCACTTGCCCAAGCCACGGGCTGCCAGCTTCTCCAGGAGAATGCTGTGGGAGACAGTATCAAAGCCTTTTCTGATGTCCAGGTACACAACATCCACAGCCTCTTCCTTATCTACTAGGCAGGTCACCTGGTCATAGAAGGAGATCAAGCAGGACCTGCCTTTTTTAAACCTGTGCTGGTTGGGCCTGATTCCATGGTTGTCCTGTAGATGCTACATGGTGGCATTCAAAATTATCTGCTCCATAACCTTGCTGGACATTGAGGTGAGGCTGACAGGCTTGTAGATCCCCAAGTCCTCCTTCTGATGCTTCTTACAGATGGGCGTCACACTGGCCAACCTCCAGTCATCTGGAACATCCCCAGTTAAACAGGACTGATGATAGATGATGGAGAATGGTGTGGAGTCCACTCTTCAGAAGTCCAAGTTAGAGGTTTTGTTGGCAACCCAGATACTAACTGGAAATTTTGGAACATGCCAACAAAAAAAAAAGAGACAGGTGGAGCCTAAAATATCTGGAAAATTAGTATTATTTAATGCCATTTCCAGCAATTCAAACAGGAATGTTAACTTCTTTTCAGCTTTCAGGAGAACCTGGCACTAAGCAACAGCATTAGATCAACACTGGCTAAGATAAGTCTGAGATATGAAAGAGATAAAGCCCATAATAATTCATTGCCATTTTTGAACTCCTGGTAATGCACTTCGTATTTCTAAAGATCAGAAATCAGCAGAAAGCTCTGTGCTTTCAGAAAAAGAATAATTCCTGCATGAAGAACAGCCAAAGAAATAAAGAAATTAGGGATATTACAATAAATGAGACCAGAAGTTAGTTCTAATGTTTCTCTCTTTTTTGAAATTCTAGTTTTCTCTACATTTCTCCTCAAAGCAAACAGCATTCTGGAGCACCATGTGCACTTTATTCTAGGATAAAATATTAAAAGACTAAACTGTTGAAAATGTATTGGAATTGTTTTAATTATTCAGTATTTTTAACAAGCTTGACAGATCCGGAAATTACAAAGAGCCTTAGGACCATAAAACCTACTGTGTCTGTGGCAGCTGGCACCTGGAATGTCTATTTCATCCTAAGTACCAGTTTTGCTGACTCCTAAGTATCTGAAATAGTCACAGATATGGCTGAAACAATGAAGATAGAAGTGGACACTGTGTAAAAGTATTATTTTTTGTCTACTTACAACATTTCTTAGTGACTGAGTCACTTCACAGGAAGAGATCACATGCTTGTAATGGCTATAGTAAGATTCTTATGAGCGTAAGAACTTTTGACAGGTTGTAGAATTGCAGAAGATAAGGGGCTCCAGCACCAACAGCCAGATGGCTGTGGTATCACTGTGAGAAAGAGCAAGATATAGCTGCAGATGGGGGCCTTGCAAAGGTAGGGCAGCACTTACCCAAGACACACATCCTTGTTCTAGTTCCTGAAGAACTAGAAGAACACAGCACAGCACAACCGCAAGAGTGAGGCCAAGAAGTGGGCGTGGACTGCGGGGGGAAACAAGGCCACCCAAGAGTCCCAAGGCCCTCCAACCCATTTCCAGATAGATCTGAAAGGATGAACTGTGCATGATAACTACTTTGCATAAAAAGTGAGATAGCTATCCTCAGGGTGGGGAAAAGCCATCTATAAGAATGTACCCCCACCGAGCCTGGGTGCATGCCCCATGTCCCTGGCCTTTCCATTGGCTAGACTCACACTGGAACTGATTGATTGACTGATTGATTGATTGATTTCCCCCCATTTTCCATGATAAGTGTGTAATTTACTAATAAAACCTAGTGAGTTTTTGTGGACCCTCTGACTTTTGTAATTTCTTTTGACCACAAGAATCTACAAATTTTGCATGCTCCCTTACCCCTAAGAGTGAGATGTCACACAAGTCAAGCACAAAATGATGACAGGTCTGGCTCATTTTTATCCTAAATTTATACAAATCGTGGTTAAATAAAAGGCACATTTTCTAGCTTAAATAGTCTCTCCCAACTAATTTTTAACACCCCTATTCTCTTTCTCAGATGTGGGCACACAGGTGTTTAAAACCCAACTGCAGAGCTACAGAAAACAGACAAGCATATTCTCCATCAAAAAGACTCTCACCTTTTTCTTACAAAAGATGTGTAAAAAGAAGAAAGGGAATATTTTTACAGAATTTCATTCTCTGCCTTGAAATTTCTTTTAACTGTAAAGCTGCACACTCTAAAATCCACATAGAAAAGTCATTAGAAGATCAGGAGATGTGGGTACCACAGAAAAGATTAACTTAACACTGGGCAAGTATATGTAGAAAAAATACAATGGAGTGTATATCAAATGCCTTTTAACAGTTTAATAAAATTGACATCATGCCAAAATAGAAGAGGAAATGTTCACATGTACATGTACATGTATACACGGTATAAGTTTTGCCCATGTTTATGCGAATCAAAAATAATCTCCTCTCCTCCTCACATCCACCACTCTTACTGTAAATTCTGTGAATTTGACTATCAGCTGTGAGAAGCCAAAACGGAAGAGACAGCATCATTGACATCACAAAACAAGAAAAAGGAAAAGGCAGTTCCTTTCTTTTTGGCAAAGCTGCCAGATTTGCATGCAGATCTTGAAAATTTGTAAACTAGGAATATTCACACTTGCAGAGAAACAAGGTGCAACTACTCCTTGCACAATACAGCATCACCAAGGAAAGGTAAGGGGAATTCCTTCTGGCATGTATTTAATAGACTGACCTCCCAAGACTGGGCTATTACTAGGTTAAGTAAGTAAGTTAAATATTTTAATACTAGAACACTGGATTAAATAATATCCAAAGATAATGTAAAGGATTAATAAACATATAAATCACAAACAGGTAAATCTTACAACAGAGAGTGAGGAGAGTATTTATCTTGGAGGAATATATAAAATGGATGGGAATATAAGGAAACTGAAAAAGTAAATTACACCATTATTTCAAAGATAAAAATATTTTTATGACTAAAAGCATTTTACAACTTCACGGCATTACCTGAAATCCCCCCCAAAAAGAAGACATGAAGATAAAAGGAATAAAACATATGTGCATAGAAAGCTGGGTGAAACAAAACCAGTTATATTAAACAGCACAGATTATTTGGTTATGCCAGAAAAAAATTGTGTCTAGATTAATATTCTCAGTATCTGTAAATGGTATTGCAGATCATAAAGCTGTTAATCATGTAAAAATCAGTGTTTGCTAGACAGACCAACTACGGAAATTATTAACTCATACTAATTTTTTACAGAAATCAAAGAGAACCACAATTTAAAAGGCTCATGGCAAAATTACATTAACAGTTTTAAGTATGCTTCCATGTAAAAAAATAGACCCAAGAAACAAACCACCAGAAAAAGTTCTAGTAACGCATCTAGAACTCCGTTTGATACTACTAGACTACACAGCAGTACAGAGCAAAATAGAACAGGCACCTTCTGGAAAGTTGTGTACAAATCTGAGAACAAGATTATATGACTTTGTAATAAATAATGTTCCAAATAAAAAGTTTAAATACTTAGAAGAAAAGTCCAATAGACATATTCTGTGACAGAAATTAAAATATCTTAAACCTTTCCATATGACAGTACACATATAAGATATGAAGATGACAGTACACATATGCTAATGTACAAGTATCTTTTTGCAAAGAGTGAGTGCAAGTGACATTTCTCCTTGCACTTAAAAGGTGGACAGTGAATGAAACAGGAGTAATTTAATAGAACAGAATAAATTTTCATGTTCTTTTGCAAAACAAAGAGGAAAATTTCTGAACCTAGCATTGCTGACACAAACCACAGTTTGTACTGACTGCTGGTAAAAGCTGCAACTCTTCTTTTACATCATTTCCTGGGTAAGACACTAAAACACTGCTGATCAGGAATGACTTCCTCATGGACAGCTATCTACATGCCAAAGGAGAACAAGTCAGTGCATGGGAATTGTTGACACCTTATGCTATAGTCAAGTTTTTACCCGAAGTACCCTTTCAGTAAAGAGAAGACACTTGACTGATTTGTGGTCCTGAGAAACAATATGACTGTTTGCTGCTTTCTTTAGGCTCACTGTGTTAATATTAGTTTATCTATTCTGTATTAAAGACTCAACTAACTATGAGCTCAGTTTTCATTAATAAAAACCATATCCAAACACACACACACAGAAAAAAGCCAAGTAACAACAATTTATTAGGAGTTAATGTGTACTGCTTCTAAACAATGAATTGTAAGGCTCAGCACGTGACAGTTAATGGTCTTCATGCAGGTTGTGTGATAAAGCACAGGATGCATTAAAAAGCCCATTTTTTTCTCTTTTAACTGCTAGTTCTACGGCCTCCTTATTTTTCTGAATTTGCTGAGCCTCTCTCTTTCTTTATGTTGTGGTAGTGAAGCGGATTGCCAATAGCACAATACCTAGCACAACGTCTTCTACAGCAATTTTGCAGGTAATTTCCTCAAGCACAAAAGAGAAAGACAAACAGGACAGAGCTAGTCTGTAATTTACTTGTGCATAACAAATTATCAATTTTGTCACTTCTCTAACAAAATCAAAATAATTTTCATATCTTGGATTGATTTTTAACTGTGAGATTACAATATTATCCAATACAAATAGTATCATGCATATTTAATTTTATTTCAGAGATAAAGCATTTTGTGGAAGGAAGAGGAGGATAAACTGACACAAAATGAAACAATTCTTCATGTTAAAAATACCCAGTATGAAAACATAGTTGCAAGGAAGGTCGATTATAAAGTATGCATTTATCCAATAATTTTAAATACCATAATTACACTGGCTGCTCATCAAAAGACTTTTAAGGCTCATTAAAATAATAAAACATTTCTAATTAAATATATATTTAAATAACGTTTCTATAACATATCTACATTGTACTTTAAATCAGACAAGAAAAGTTCTGGTGAAAAATCTAATTGAATTTTAGGTAAGAATTAAAGCTTAAAGGCTGGGGGGAGGGGGGCACAGTGGTTGCCTTTTAATTCAAAATGAATATTACTGTGTTGTATCCATCTTTGGCCCAAACTTGTCCATAAAATAGTCAATCTTCATAAAATGTCACATGCCAAATATGATTGTAATTTGTTTTTTTGTGGAAATAGTAACTTTCCAATTTAACAATTGATGCAAGTGGCCATTAGGTTTAACATTTCCTTATATCTGATTTAACTGATGCTATTAAAGGGGACAAGGCCTGTGTTCCTATTAGTCAAAGCCAGGCTGAAGCACAAGCATCCACCATGTGTGTTCTTAGTTGCTGTATTTTATCCATTTCAGACACAAGTGCCTCTTTGCCAGCCAAGGAACTATGATACTGGGGCTTTTTCCAGTGGGTTGGGATGGTTCTTCAAGATTCATGTATTGACTCCCACAAAGTGCCCTCCCTTCAGACTACAGAGTCTCAAGTCCTTGAGGATTTACATCGCTATCTATCTTCTGATCTCAAATAGCTCTAGTGCTTCTCAGGTTTATCAACAGCATTGCTCTTTCTCAGTCTTACTAGTAGAACTGCTCCCTTATTCTTCCAAGGATGTCACTCTGATGTGAGATTACCTGTCTGTTAAAGCTCTTTATTGTCATTTTGAGGACTCGACCAATGAACTTTCACAAGTTTCACAACCTGGTTTTCAGCGAGGTTCCATTGGTTAAAGCTCAAAATGTAAGCAAACATTCTCCATTACAGTCTGAACTCATAAAGTGCTACTCACCATCAAAGCTGGAAGGGATGTATAGAAGTCATCTAGCCCTGCACTAAAACCAGGTGAAACTATTTTGGTTTGCTCAGGTCCACATCCAGAGAAGTACTGAATTCCTCTAAGCACAGGAAGTCCACAGCATCTTTGGGCAACTGCTCCATTGTTTGATGACCTTCAAACCCAGCATAAATACAGGTAGCTATCCCTACCTGTTTGCAACCTTTGTTAAACTGCATATCATTTGCTAACTATATTTGTTAAATAATTTTTTTTCAATTGTAGATATAGTTCTAGCAAACTTGTAAATATGAAGCTGTGTTAGAGCTTTCTGTGAGTAAAAAAGGGAGACATGGCAAAGTTTGACATGGCATGTATTTTCAGCGAACATGAGCAATTCAATCTGTAGGCTTGTTTAAGGATGCAGAAATACAGTGTGGAAACTCTCACTGGCATTTGGTGACACTCTAGGGTACAAAGGCTCCCTCCCATGGCCTGATAAAACAAGGGAAAACTCAAAGTGGGAACACCACCTGCAGGAGAGGTGAGGATATCCTTTTACAAAAAGAACCTATTCAAAAGAGGTCAAAACTCAGAGAGCTCCAGGGATATAGGAGTAAAGCATGTAGATAAGATGGTAACAGAAGAGTGACATGCTCACATGGGAAAGCAAGAAGGTTTGTACACAGGTAAGGGCAAAGCTACACTGATTTACGAAAATGGGAAGAGAAAATATATGCCTTTCTGTCTTTGAGGAGCTCAGAAGAATGGGATCCAGTCAAAGGGCTTAAAACTGCCTTCTTATAAGAGAACTGACAATGCAGTTCTTCAGTTTTCTGGATGGAGATTTCTAGTGGCTCAATAAACCCATATGCCTGTTTTTAATACTTTCTTCTCAAAACAGCCACACAGAGAAATGTATCTCTATTTAACATACTGCAAAAACAAGAAAAAGAAAGACTACAGTGGCCCAGAGTTCCAAGTTTTCTAAACAGCATTCTGGTTTTCACTGAAGAAGCAAAGGAACAAAATAGCCCTTCAGCTCAGTTTTTTCCTTGTTCTCTATTTGTTCTCTTTCCTGCAAATGGTTTCATTAGAAATAAAGGGGCATTGCTTTCATAAAGATCACTTTGGGCAATTTTACTCCGTTTTTAAAGGGATCACTAAAGAGATGTTTCCTCTGGCTTCCCCATACCTCCTGGTCACAGTGCCAGGTGAGTTCCTCTGAAACTGGGCAGTACTTCAGCAGGGGGTGAAGCAGGTGAGACAGAGATTCATTTCCAGAACTCAGTTTCAAAGGAAGGATATTTTATAAGGTGAGGGATGAGATGGGATGGAATTGGACTGTGGGCTGTGGGATGTGCCTGCAGAACGCCATGAGAGGACAAACAAGCCCATGGCAGCACAAAGGCGCACATGGCGGCACAGAGAGGCTTGTCTCTGCTGGGCCCTGGAGGGAGGAGCCTGCCGGAAGCTGACAGGAGGGTGACCCAAGAGAAGGACATTCGGGGGGTGTGCTGCTGACATGGCAGTGTGTGATTGGTGTAGAAGTCTATAAATCCAGGTTGCTCCAAGAATAAAATTGATTCAGATGTCCTGCCGATCTGGGTCCATGTCTTCAATCGCCGACAATAAGGAATCTCAAGCACATGGATATTGTGAGAGGTCAGAAGTTTTGTCCAGCTTTCGTGGCTCTTGAGTGCACACTGTCCAGCCTGCACAAAAAGAGAGGCACCACCTAGCACATCTGGGCACTGATAGCAGATTCTGACTCTTAAGACAAAACAGGGTAGCATACAGAGTAAATGACTTGAACTTTTTGCAGGATTTTCACTCTACATTGTCTGCCAACTCTGTGATTGTTGGGTTTATATGGGATGTCTACTTTGTCATTTCCTCCTCCTCAATCCATCCATGTTTGAAATTCCCACTCATAGAATGGTGTGGGTCAGAAGGGATCTTAAAGATCATCTCATTCTACCTCCCATCATGGGCAGAGACACATTCCACAAGACTAGGTTGCTCAAAGCCCCAGCCATCAAACTGTTGCCCTTGACATTCCTCTTTTTTCTTTTCCCCTCTCTTTCTCTTCAGCCTTTTCTCCAAATTCTCAAGGGACAAAAGGCGTCAGACCTGTCTCCCTCTATACACATATTTTTCTGTGTGTGTTTACAAACAGAAGGATAAGAATGGTGCAATTTAGCACAAAAAGAGCTACAGATCTGAAAAAACAAAACTGAGCTGCAGTTTTAGCAATCAGCACTTGTAATAAGTCTACATAAATTCTAATGTTTACAGAAATACCAAGACCTCCTTGAATCCTCCCAAAAATTAATTAGAAAGTCTGTCTTACAGAGTTTTCTCTCAGGTGTAGTAATCTTGTGGCTCTTACGATTAAGAACTAATAAATAGATGCTTAGTTAAGCACAAACTGGCTGATAGGTGGTGAAAAAGAGACGAACTTGGGTTTAATGGAAGACAGTTATCCTGTCATTACTTTAGTGGACAAAACAATACCAAATAAAAGCAAATTTTTTTGATATTATGAATTATTTAGAAAAACTCACTGCTGTATGTCCAATATTAATGCAACATGCAACTACAGAACTGCATACAGGGTACGCTGTTTTCATACTAGTTTTGCCTTAGCTGCACTAAAAATCTGAAACAAAACCAGGAAACCTACAAAAACTATAACCTAGTTACAAACTACATACACTTTATGTCATTATCTATCTGTGTATTGAAAGGTAATGTTATGTTCTTATCTTTCAACCATTGTATTTTCAGTGTGCCTCTAAGGATCACTGTGATACAGTTTACCTTAAAGGGGAACAGGGCAGGCAGATGCCCTTTTAAAGCAAGCTGAACAGTATAGAAAATTTACTGACATCACTTATGCTTCCCATAGATTCCCTGGCACATTATATGTTATGTATTTGCCTCTGTCTTGCACAATATGATAATAAACCATCATCACACTTAACATTTTTGTACACAAACATCCTGACATAATACACAAACAGGGAAGTCAAGGTTATCTAAAAGGCAAAATAACTCCAGTTCTGCCCCCTTTGATTTGCATTTCTTAAGTAAGTTATAATTTAAAATTATTAGAAGAGAAATAAATACCATTTGTACATACTTACATTACCAAAGATGTATTTGCTTATTATATTTGAGATTACTTAAACCATAACACAAGATATGAGAGCCTTTGACTTGTTCTCAGTAAATAAAAAAAATGTTATCTTAGTAGATTAAGCAGAAGAATTTTTTGGAAGTGTGACACACGAAAACCTTAATTTTGTCATTTACATATCTTGCCATATAAAATCCTTGCTTGTTAAAGTACAAATTATTTTTTGCATGTTTAGGCAAAGGATGGGCTACCATGGGAGGTTTTGTTCCAGCACAAGCCAGACAGGAAGAGATGCCTACTTTACAACTTTCCTGGAGATAAAAGAAACTTTGCCCCTCTGGGTGTTTCTTCTCTTTTTGCTCCCTCCAGGGCAATGGACAATATGAAAAGAAAGTGCAAATCCCCACAACATCTGAAGCAATGCCTAGCTTCAATTCAGAGGATTCAAGAATCTCTGCTTAAGAGAATATTTGAATTTAAATCCAGACAGCAGAATTTCTTAGGAACAAAAATCATACTGAAAAAAAAATAAGTAGATTAAAATGCATACAAAATCCTTAGAGTCAGACCTCAAAAGTATTTTAACTTTTTTTAATACAGAAATAAAAAAAATATAGAGTTGATAAAATTAACAGGGCAGGATTGGTACATCCTTTAAAATAAAATATCCACCTGTATTCTGAAATAGCACGGGATGTCAGACGCTAAGCACATCAGTGGGCCTTCGCAAAAGTAAATTCAAATAAGATATGTAGTGTGTTATGCACTGGTAGGAAGCACATGAATTAATTTGATCAGCTGAAAGTTGAAGGGGGTGTGCCCAAGCTTTGATAAATCCTCATGCTACTTTTATTAATTAACATCTGTAAAAATTTACCCCTACTGAAAGCACCCTTAATATTTCGCTTATTTCTTCTTCTAATCTCTTTTTTGTACCTGGAGTTATGTGATGGAAATTATATTCCTGAATTTCTCACATGGCTGCATTTTAATCTTTCTTTTGTTTCAATCCACGTTTTGACAGCACACAAATTCTGTGAGGAAATACCTGGGATGATACTTTGAACCGATTCACCACCCAAGTGGCTACATTTGGGCTAAATGAGGTGTGAAGAGCCTCATCTAGGGCCATCTCTGTCTTTCTTCATGTAGTCTCAAAGTATGAAGCTTCAAAAAATGATTTGTCACCACCCACCAATAGAAAATAAATTATTGCCATTCTCACTTGTCAATGTGCTTGTCTTCACTTTGGCTGGCCTAATGATTGGCAGCTCAAAGGGAACATTTCCAGCCTTTCTGGTGCATGATTATGACTGAGCACACTACTCCTCTATGCATCCTGGCCAGTAAAAACATTCAGGGAAAGCAAATTATTTCATTGTTTGGCACCGATCATTAGAGCATTAGCCATGAATGCTAGAGAAGTTTCTATTTGACAGTCAAGACTGTTCAGTTCTGACATTTATTCACTCATTTTAATGCCACTAGGAAGTGCAAAGTTGCAGCATTCATGTATGTGCAAAGAATGTGCCAGAGTGCAATAATATGGGTGAGGAGAATGACTTCCACAAAATCACAAGTCTTTGAGGCAAAGAGACAAACTATATGTAAAAGTGAAAAAATAGTTTAAAATTGTTTTCACAGTTATTTTCTCAGACATGTAAATATCTCTGAAAAAATAAAGCTGCATAACTGTTCAAATGGCAGCTTACTTGAAATTTTTCTGAATCTTAAAAACAAGTCATAGCTGACCTCTTTGGATGAACCCTGCAACAAGACATCAGCTTTTAAAAATCCCTTTGTTTTCCTTAGGACACAGAAAAGAAAATTATAAGAGTATTGTCAACAATGGCCACCTATACTCTAGTTTCAAAAAAGCTAAACATTCAAAGCCTCCATTAAGGGATCAAGCTTTGCTAGCTGAGCACTTAGAACTGTTAAGAGGGAAACTGTGTAAATGATGCACTTAGTTGTTACTTGGGATATTGGATTATTTTGTTTCTTCTAAAGACAGCAATTAGGAGAATGTTATGTCTGTACAATAGAATCACAAAATATTTACTATGTTTGTTACAAGAGTGGTGCCAGCCTACAACCCATCAGACATCAAGTGCCACAGAAGCAGGGCATGGAACGGATGCTAGGTTTGCAAAAGGACTTGATCTATACTCGATAAGGTATATGCACCTGGCCCTTGCAACACCTAACATATGATAGATCAGTGTCATGACTCTCATCCACAAAAAACCATGTTAACTACCTGTCATGGGTTGGGAATGGTATTCCCCAATACCGTTACCAATACCAACACCAGAGGGTACAAGACAGGCGAACGACTAACATGGGAGTATTCACCACATCAAACCAACACTGCACTACCCGACTGGTCCTTTCCCACCACCCCCTGCACATGAGGGAGGTGGAACACAATAATCACAGGGTACTGGTCATGCCCCTCCTGGCAATTGCAAAAATTAACCCTGTTCTGGCTGGAATCCACAGGACACAATCACAGCAGCCAAAGTGTGAATTGCTCATGGAACTGTGCTCCTTGGAGGGATGAGACTCTCACACTTTGCAGGGAAAGCTGAACATGTGTAGACTAAAGACTCAACAATAAGAAGACAAGTTAAAAGAAACTAAAGTGAATAATTTCTTTAAATCTCAGTAGAATAAACTGTGGTTGGGATTGTAAGTGAAATAAATGAAGAAATTATACAGACAATCATAACATGAAAGGTAATTGTTTCGTGTATCTGTTAAGACTGTACAGATATGTAGTCTGTTGCCTAACCGGGGATAAAAACTGAGCCAGAAATTATATTAAAGAATAAGACAGCTATTTCGTGGATAGGTGTTTTCAAATATGTGTCAACTCAACAATTTCAGTAATCTGAAGGTGCAGTCAGAGAGAAACACCTTAAATTAAAGAGAAACTAAATCCTTTTCCTAGATTTACAAACACTCTGAACTGCCTGTCCAGAGTATTCAGTATCCTGGTTTCAGTTCATTCTACAAAAGACTAGCTCATTTACAAGTGCTTTTCCCCCTCATCTACTATGATAACGCTACAGTATAAACAGACATAAAAATTCTTTCACAGATACAAAAAGTTTCTTAGAACTTTTAAAGTCAAGTATGCAAAAAAGTTTGAAAATATTGGTATTAACGGAAACCAATAATTAAAAAAATTAAGTTTCATATACCATCTTTCTACTTATTTCTGTCTTTTTGGGGCACAGAACAGAGACAAATCTCTAATATCAATATTGTATTTTCTACTAAGCAGCCAATGAATGACTTTATATCTAACTTACCACACATTTTAAAGCTTGTATTATTATAATTGTTATGTATTTTCTCTCATGCTTTTCTCTTGCAGGCATCACTGCCCAGCTGCTTCACAAACAGTAAGACAATATTTTAAAAATATTTGAAACAATATTTAAAACATTCTAAAATACTTAAAACATTTTAGAAAATATTGAGCCAACACTACCCTATTTAATCTATCACTGAACTGGAACAGGGATTAAAACCAAATTTGACTTCCTAGTTTGAGACTATTTCAAACAGTCTATTGCAGAATACTTGGCACCACACAGTGGTTTCCTTTCTGAAAGAACATGTCCCAGTGATTTAATCTACTGATGAATACTCACATCTGCTCCAAGTAATATATCATAATCTCTGCCTCCAATAGCCTGATCTGCACACTGCACAAACTCTGCCCCAATTTAGCAAGAGTGGCAGATTTGAGCATACCATTCAAGTGCTAGGATACCACCTCGTTCTGCAGAGCCTGCCCCTTCACACATTCCAGCCTCAGGAGCAAAGCAGCAGAGGTTATCCGTACAGCAGCTCGGTTCATTGTACAATCACAGTCCAGCAATGGCACAACCCCTGCTCTTCACAGGGTGAAGGTGTAATTAAATGAAAAGAAAAAGAAAGTACTGAATCCTGTAATTACAGCTCTCCCATGCTGTATGCAGAAAATGCTCATGTGTCAGGGTATCAGCTCTGTACAGATGTATGTATCTGAGGATAATACATTTTTCTTATAAGCGTACAAGGGTTATACCAAGTATCTGATTTAATATTTGGGTGAGCATTTAACTTTAGATGGTAATCAGATGAAGCTGAATTGGAATTTTATGGCTTCATATAGCAGAATTTTCTAAAAATTACCCAATACAGTAATTCTTCTGTCTCTTGACATAATGAACCAAAATGTTAAATATTCTCTTCCTGTTATACTTTCTTAATACTTGCTATTGTCATCAGAAACATAATAGGAGGACCTTACTGTGCATACATTATTTTCTTTTGATGAAACAGGTGCACTGGAATTTAAATAATTTTAAATCATAATTAAATGTCCCTTTTTTTCATTGCCTTTTTTTATAAACACGTTTTGGCAATTAAATTCTGAAAGGAGACTTTTTCCCCCCTTCTTTTTGAAAGTNATTGATCTGGTTGTATTGTTCATAAAGGGAATGACTCTTCCACATTATCTGTAGTTTTACTTTACTCTTCACAATATTTTTGACTGGCCTAAAGTTGCTTATAATTATGCTTCTAGATCACATAAAAATGAGGGTTGTAAAACACTGAGGTGAAAGATTAATATCCACATTATAAAGAAAGTTTTTTTATTACAACAACAGGGGTGTAAATTGGTAAAGCACGGCTTAATACTTCTGTGGTAAGAAGTTGCTACAGTAGAATTGGATATATTTAAAATAATTTAATATGAAAACAACCCAGTACTCTGTACGTTCAGAAATCATTGCAGAACTTAGAAATTCTAAATTCTGTTCTAGAAGCCCTACTTTCTGTAGTTAGATGCTCTACATCATTTTCTCACAGGCTCCAAGTCAAGCCTTTTAGAAACATCTGGAAGGTAACACCAAAAAAATCAACAGAAAGTATTATTCACCTTCATAGGTGAATGCATAGGCTACCATGGCAGCAGTCCAACCTCAAAAGATGGGAGCACTCTCACATTACGATAACACACATTGGCTCTCTCGGAGAGAGCTAACACAACTAATGCTCAGATACTGTGTGCATAAGTAGCAGAGTTTAAACACTGGAACAGTCTCTGGCTGGCTTTGCAGTGCTCTGACCCATGATACAAAAATATAAGAAGTTAAAGATGAAATTGCCAGTATTGAAGAGGTACATATCATAATCTTACTGCAATTGTTTTAGTTTAATGATAAATACCTTACATTTTTATCAGAAAAAGTGTTATTCACCCCCACCAAGGAATAATTTGGGCTTTAAGCTTTAGACAAAGGCCATCATCTGAGCTTCTGTAACAGCAGATGCTACTATTTCTGAGTGTCTGACTCTATATGCCACAAGTTTCATTCTCCTGCCTTTGGGTACCAGTCACTACCACCTTTTTCCAAAGCACACTAGTTAGCAAAAAAAACAAGAGAAGATTAAATTGGAAAAAAACTGAGTGACTTTTTCTGACAAAAAACCAAAATAGCAGTGGGTTTTATAGAACTGGCGTGACAATTATAATAATGATAAATATCCAGGAGAACTTTTGTTCCCATAACTGGATTTCAACAACACATTACAGGCCTGTAGTGTGCATAAGCAATATCATGTGATGAATATACGTCAGTAAAACTCATTGGAAAGGAAGTACCACAGGGTATATAGACATGCAATAATGACCTTGAGAATGGCATTTACAGAGGCATCAAAAATCCTCAATTCGCTGTAACATTTAGGTCTTTTGTTGAAAATTTCAAGTTATAAAAGGTGCAAGCATATGTTTATGGAAAAAACCCTAAATTTTAAGTAGTTGAAAGAAATAAATAACAAAGATTTCTTTTTCCAGTAGTCAGGTGATTTTCAAATAAATAAGAGTCCTTGAAAAACAGTACACAATCTTAGGCTATTCAGCCTACCAGTATTTTCCTAAGTATGATTTTTAAAACAAACTCTTAAATTATTCTTTCCCATTTAATGAAATGTAATGGTGCATGGATGCCAAATCCCTTACACCTAAAACTGAAGGCAACCATGTTGCTTATGTATACATCTCTATACATATACTACAAACATATGTTTGAAATAATACCATAAAACATTTACTTGTAAAAAATACCTGGGGTTTAAGCAAGACCAATCTTTTTATGATTTGTAAAGGTACCTACAGTGTTCTCAGTAGTTCTGAGAAAAAGCTCAGATATTAAGACATGACTTAATCACAAGTCTCTTATAAAGGATAAAGCTACCTTCTTTAGTTATTACACTGAGGATTTTGTAATTCAACAATATAGTTCTACTAATAATTCTGTCTAGAAGAAATTTGCATGTTTGAAATTGGAGACATTTTAAAATACCACAGTTAAATCCTGACTGTAAGAGAAAGTTCTTTTTTATATTTGTTTCAGCTTCTAGCAGGTGGCCTTATTTTTTCAATAGTCACTAACTCCATGTATCTCATTTGAAGCAGCTATGTCCAACCTATAATTATTTTCTTCTAAGTAGAGTAATTCATGGTTAATTATTCAAAACGATTCTTCTTCAAAATCAAAGCCACTTCTTGCCATGGCACTTTTAAAATGCATATTATAAATAAAATATTCCTCAATGCAAATTTTTGCAGTAACAGAGTGTCTATTTTGCCTTCTTAAAATAGCATTAAATCTTTGTATAGATGTAAGGACTCTGAGAATACCAAAATCATAGACAAAATTATTTGCTGCTGCATAGGTACACATATTCCATGCATGTTTTCCTGCATAGGATCAGTGTCTTTAACTGGTAGTGACCAGGCTAGAGTCTTTTTCTGTGCATAAGATGGCTCCAACAGTAAAAATGAATATCCTGAGACCTCAAAAGCACTGCAAGAACCCAGACCTTCCTACAGTGTTATGTAAGATTTGATTAAATCTCATTTAACTATAGCTTTGCTTATTCATAGTTGATGTAAACTTAATTTGATGTAATACAGTGACCTTACATGACCCAGGCTCCAGAGAGATGTCATTGAAGCCCTGAAATACATAAATGGAGCTTATAATAATGATGGAGAGAGAGTTTTTACCAAGGCCTATAGTGAAAGGACAAGGGATAATAGCTGCAAACTGAAAGAGGATAGATTTAGATTGGATAATAGGAAGAAATTCTTTACTGGGAAAGCAGTGAGACACAGGAATAGGTTGCCCAGAGAAGCTGTGGATGCCCTTTCCCTGGAAGTGTTCCAGGCCAGGTTGGATAGAGCTCTAAGCAACCTGGTCTTGTACAAGGTGCTCCTGCCTATGGCAGGGGGTTGGAACTAGATGGTCCTTAAGGTTCCTTTTAACACAGACTGTTCTACAGTTCCAATTTTCTCTGCATTTTGAAGTGCTACGGGAAAATCTGAATAGTTACTCACTGTCTCCATAAGAATTCTCTTCCGAACACGTTTAAGAATGGATTGGTGACTGCACTGAAATTATTCCTTCATTTGGCTGTCCTAGTTGGTGAGTGCTGCTCTTCCTCTTTGCTGAGGTAGGATATGAATACTCCCATTTTTCATGGCTAAGTCCATCAGATAAATTTGATTAAAGCTGGCCAAGAATTTCAGGAGCTCTGTCCTGCAGGTTTTAGTAATTAAGTGATCAGCTGAATTTTACAGTTTGCCAGTGCATGGTCATCCCTAAATTTAGAAGGATTTCACCACTTACATCAAGATATAAAATTAAGCACTGATTTAATAACCTTGCTTTGAAAACCAATTGCATGCTACATTCCTGCATATTACTTTTGGACTGTGTATTGCAAAACAGTGTAATCTGCATGACCAGAGACTTGACATCCATGGTATAAGTGAAACATAGTGGGATAAGTCCTGTGACTGGAGTGCCTTGACAGATGTTTACAGGCTCTTCAGGAGGGACAGGCAGGGCAGAAGAGGAGAAGGGGTGGCACGGTATGTAATAGAAGGGATAGAACGTATGGAACTCTCAGTTGGCAATGGCACAGTTGAGAGCCTCTGGGTAAGAATCAAAGGGCAAACAAACAATGATGATATCATCACGGGAGTCTACTACAGACCTCCTGGCCAGGATGATTCTGATGAATTATTCTTCGAGGATTAAGGGACACTTCCAAGTCAATTGCTGTTGTCCTTATGGGGGACTTCAAC
>VWZT01001704.1:0-150754 GCA_013397055.1 Pachycephala philippinensis
ACTAAGATTAGCCCGCCACACACGTTAGCAAACAACACTCTGCAAGTTCTGTCTTTAACAAACTAACTCAGGCCACTCAGCCAGAAGAGCTTTCATTCCCATCCTCCATAAATTCTTTCTTTTGCCCCACTCATTTCCCAAAGTAAAGGAAACTAACAGCTAAATTATTTTTTTTCACCTTTCCTCTAAATTCTTTATAGCTTAGATTTTGCAATCTGAAGATCAAAGCTTATTCCCCACTTCCATACAAAAGGAGAGTAAGGCGGAGCTCTTGTACAGTAGATACATACAATAAACAATGTACAATAAATGCCTTTATCATGTCTTCCTTACCTCTAGCACAGTCCTTTCCCAGCCCCAAGAAGTTCCAAGCATTTGTCACCTGCTCATCCCCGTGACACTCCTGCAGCCATGGGAGCTGAGCTGCTAGCAGTAAAAAGTGCTTTGGGCACATTATATAATTTTACTTGTCTGTGTTTTTCAGTCTCTCATAAAGTGATAACAGGCAAAAGTTTCCCAAATAATAAATAACCAAAACAACATTTGAAGTGAAATCCTCATATTTACTCAGGCCTGCCTGTTTGAAGCAACAGCAACGGTTGCATGGGCAGTGCGTGGACTCAAGAATTGGATGTAATATGCAACCAGAAACACAGTTCGCTTTTTGACCATCTATTCTCCAGGGAGCACTAGCAGGAGATGACAGAGGTCTGTGGAAAAGTGAAGTTAATTATTTTCAATCCTAAGAAAGAATACTTAGGAACATGTAAGGAAATGCAAAGCCAGAAGGTAAGGTTGCCTTTCATTAGGAAAAGGCCCACCACTGCAAAAACACTCCTTATCTTCATGGCAATGCAGCCATGAAGCACTCCTATGACTCCCAGTGAGGTTCAGAACTCTGTGTTGGAGGCACTGCTACCAGAAACATCAGTTTATTCCCTATGTTTTACCCAATTCAGGAAAAAAACATTATTTTCTTCATTGCCCCATTTTTTCTTTAAAGTGATATAAACCTTCACAGATCAGTGAGAAATTTAGTTAAAATATTATATAAGGTGCTCGTCTTCGGAAGAGCAAGTATCTGGCCTCATGGAAGACCTGAGTGAGAAACAATGAAAACACATGCCTGCCAGACTTGCACACAGCTTTCTTTAAAGATCTATCTAAATAAGAATCTACTTTAAATTACTATCAAATATTTCAGAATTGCTTGTTCTAAAACAATTCTTTTTAATTTTATTAAACAGTAACAGACCAATAACCTGAATAATTCTTACCCTTTTAAGTTTATCTCATAAGATGGCAACGTATAATATACTCTTAAGAACCTCAACTGCTGGTTTTACAAGCTCCGGTTTTTAGTTAACTCCAGGACCTCAGTATACAGTAGTCTTCATTCATTTACTTTAATTTCACTGCATATGAAGACAACATAACTCTTAGGACAGATTTTTCATGTGAATTGCAACATGACTGCTATATTTAAGGTCTTGTTGAGATAGAAAAGTTTTTCATAGTCATATGTGCTAACATACATATTTCACTCATTTTTTCTAGAAAGCGATGGTGAGACACACATATATACATATACATATGTACATACATATATATATGTATAAATTTATATACTTCTATATTAAAAAAATTTTAAAGTAAGAACTCTGTTAAGGGCAATGATTCATTTACACCTCAAGAGTCTAACAAACATTCCACCAGGGTGTCCCATCCACGCCCAGGACAGGGCACAAAATAAAAACAAGAGATGATCAATTTAACAAAACTGAAGAATGACTTAATAGGAAGTAGATGATTCTCACTTTTTTCTGAAAGATATGTTGCTTCTCTTTTCATACCTCTGACTCAAAAGAGGTGACTTCAGGTATCTAGTTAAACATAGAAGAGAAAAAAAATTACACATTGTTGTCAGATGCAGCTAAGGTTTAAATACAAAATACTGAATCTGATACAAGTAGACGATAATACTGTAACTGGGTAACTAACAATGAGTTATTTTCCTGTAATTTAGAGAAGCTCTGTTGCTCCTTGCTAAATTTTCCATGGAACATATATATGAATAGATACGAATGCATATGCGAACACCATCTGAAGTGAGCAGTTCCAACCCCTTTCCCTACAGCCTCCTCCCCTTTTCCCAAGGGCACTTGTCACTTCCCAGCCACATTGTGGGAGTGGAGGCTCAGCACATGGGTCCAAGGACAGCTTCCTGATGTAGGGGCAGCCCGGTTTGGGGTGGGTGCTGCCAGCCACGCCACAGTGCCAGGCTGCACCATCCAGGGCCAGCAGCACTCATACAGTTGCTCGTTTTTCCTGCCACTCATCGGGAACATGCAGAAAAGTTTCAGAGTGGATGACCCGATATTTGCAGCTGCTTGTCAATACTCAAATAAAAATTCAGTGCATGTGAATAAATACACCCACATGTGCTCAGTGCAGATCCTGATCACACACGTGCACACCCTGTGATTCCAGATGGAAAGGAACCAGCCTTTACCTGTGGTTCTAAGACCAAGTACTGCCATTGCCTAGCACAGCTGAACGTAACTGCTCTGAGACACAAGACAGATGGGATAGAAAGATGTGAAGTGCTACAAATAAAATCTAAAACTGAACTTTTAAATATTCATTCTGAACTATAAAGAGAGCTGTGGCTTTTGTGTGCTACAGATGGCTTGGAAACGCAGTGCAAACAAAGGACCAATTTTTGAATACTCATAGCTGCTCTACTATAATAGCTGGAGGCCCAAAACTCCAGGGGTTTGAGATGGTTCAACTAGATCCTCTTACCTGCCAAATTTCATCAAAGCAACATTGCTTTTACCATCTTGTAAGGGATGAAAGAAATATGAATAGTGTGGGGTTTTTTAATGAAACATGGACTGCTTAAGCTTGAACAAAAAATTACAATATGAATGGAATGTGCAAGGTAAAGGGAAAACCATCTTTTTATTATACATACTTAAAGCATCTTATAAGATGAAACCTGTACTTTTTATAGATTGAAAGATTAAATAGAAATATTTTGGTAGATTTAGATACATGAAGGAAATAAAACAAAAAATAAGCATAATAAAAATTCCTGCCAGTCATAATCAATGAGAAGCTGCTGACTGATTGCCAAGTATGGCCTTATGTTTAAACCTAGGAAAGACACGTGTTTCTTTGTAAGGTAGTGGGGCACGACCTCATCAATCAGAGATTATTCTCTGCATAATAGTTTATGGAAAGAAACCACTAACTCCAACTCCTCATCTGCCTTCCAGACAGAGGCCAGCTGATATGAATACAACTGGAAGGGGACTAAGCCCAGGTAGTGCTGCTGCTAAGACCATACACTGCTGCATTTACATAGCAGTAAATTAGCATTTTCTGATGCTATTAGCTACTAGCAAAGAGTAAAAAGTCTTTGCCTCTAGAGAGGGGATACCCTCACACCTTTCACATGTATTTGAGCTTCTATAAGAATGGAACTGGACAACAAAATCCAAAAGAAAGATGGAGTGTCTGTGGGGGATCAGGGATCACCCAAGAGGGAGAGAGGACCCCTGAACTGCCAACAGTCCTCCAAATGTAGAAGCCACAGGGACAGATGTACAGCACTGAATCACAGCTAGAAGCCAGGTTTATGGGTAATTATGAGGTGCCACTGCCAGCTGAAGGGAGAGAAAGTGCAAGAATAAGACGAAAAGGCATGAAGGTCTTGATAGAAAATGTAACCATCCTGTAGTGACAGTGAGAGCCAAGAGACAGTTGCAGTCTGATATCAAGTGATGGGTGAAAGATGACAAGTGGGTTATGTTATCTGTGAAATCAAGGGAATTAGCCAGGAGGGATGTGCAGAGGGAGGCAGGCTGGACAGCATGAGCTGTTGGGGAAGGGATGGTTGAACTACTGCTGCATTTGTCAAGGTTTGAGAAAAGGATTCTGTGAAAAATGAAGGTAAGATGATGGGAGTTGGGTTGCAAGTTTTAACAGCTTCTAGAAAAGACAGGAAAAGTGGCAACCTATGGCAGGGAACGAGGCTGCTGGTTTGGGGAACAGCCCAGGTAACCAGTGTGAACTGAAGAGAAAACTTCCAACCTTGCTGCAGAGAGTCAGGATCCTTTACTGCTGGCAGGAAGAGAGGAAGGGGGACTTGGCAAAGCTTGAGGAAGCAGGCAAGAGGACCAGGGCCTCCCTTTCAACCATGTTTGTCTGGTGCTAGATCTACACCCTCCAGAGTGCAAGCAGGGATTGCAGTCTGACAGTGTGGCTTGGCCTCTCTTCACAGCTAAGACAAAAAAGTGGCAGATGAACTGAGAGGAAAGGGCAGGATCCTATGGCAGAAAATACAGCTTTTCCAATGACCTTGCTGTCCTTTTGAGAGTAACTGCTTTCCAGGACAGAGTGTCCCAACAGGACACTTAAATGCTTTCAGCACAGTACAGTACTCAGAGATAAAACTGAACAACTTTTCATGAAATCTGCCTTCAATAAAAACATCTTTATTGCCCTGGGCTAATGTGTAAGTTAGTGAGGGATTATAGTTCAGCTTCTATAGCCAGTTTATGTAATAGGAAAAAAAAAATCCACAAGGACCTCATCTGTTAGTCCTCTAAAACACAAAAAGGAGTGTTAAGCTGCACTTCATCATGGTAATAGGCTATCAGCTATTTTCCTAAACCCTCACACTCACTGGTGTCATTCTAGGCAGAGCCAATCAACCTAACTTAATCATCTTGTGACTTGCTGCACTGTGCCCCTTCCTTTTGAACATATATAAATCCTAATTATTTTTTAATCTTTTACTAAAACACTGGCAAAATGACTGCTCCCCTTGCAGCATACAGATGTGGAAGTTTATAGGCACAGGAGCTGCAGTAGTCCAGGGCCTCCTTCCCTGGGGGCTGCATGTCTCTGGCAGGGTTTGGCAGAGGGCACCCCTGCCTCTCCAGCAGCAATCCTCTCCTGGCTTCTCCTGCTCCTCTTCTGGAGGGACAGCAACCATTACAGCAAGGTTATATTTGAATGTTGTAAGGCCACAGTGACAGGTGTACATAAACCTAACCCCGAGGCGAATTTGCTTGTCTACAAATGTGTGCATTTGAATGCTAACCCAAACTGCCAGCCCCTGCCCAGGATATGGTTTCCTCACAGACACCCTGGTCTGCACCTTCCATTGAGTGCCTTCTTCTGGGCTGTCTCTGCCCTGCTCATCTGATGGAAATAGGGTTCCCCTGTGTCCCCCTTCCTTCTAGTGTACTCTCACCTGCAGCCTAAATGTGCATACCCAGGCGTGCCTGTGTTGTGCATTACTAAGGGCAAATACTCCAAAATCAGAAGACTAGCTTTAAAATTATAAGTTGATTTCAGTGATCACAAATACAGTTCAGATTGCAGTTCTGTCTCTGTTCACCTCTGCTGCAGAAAGGGGAAGTCTAGCTCTTCACAAAACACCAAGTGAGACCCAGAGTGAAGGAGGAGTTATTTTTGTTGGTCTGTTGCCTTCTCTAAAGTCTATAATATAACAATCCATGCATACACATCACGAGACACAGCAGGGCTGTCACCACCAGTTTGCTGCCTAATGTCTCATGTTTGTGGTAGCAAAGATCTGTCCCCTGCCAGCTCCTGCAGAGTGGCAGGCTGGGCCCTGGGATCCCACAGGGACAGGTGCTGTCCCGTGTCTCCGTGTCTTCATCTGGAGACAGAGGTGGAACCTGCACCATGCGCTGCTCTGGCTTCAAAACACTGCTCTTGGCATCTGTTAGCAAAGTGGGAGCTGTCCCACAGTGCACAGGCAGCAGACACACACACAGTGGGTGGGTTCTTACCACATCCACAGACCAACCTGTGTTCCTGAGGCAGAGCATGGCCCAGCTCCTACTGTTGTCCTAACGCAGTTGACTGAGCAGGACCTGTGCTTATAAAGACCTCTTGGGCTCTCTCAAAGTCATATCATTATATAAAGTATAAACTCAGGCATTATCATTCCTTTACACTCCCAGCCAGAGATGAGACCACCAGCATCTCACCGTTCCTCCAGCTCTACTCCAAATGAAGTTTCCATTCCTGTCACGAAAACAAACAAACCAGAGGAAACTCGTGCTGCCTACTTCAATGTCCCAATTCCCCAGCCTATGAAAGACTATCTACATTGCAGTATCTTTCTGTCCAAGCCCTAACAGTGAACTCTCCCCCAGGAATCACTTGTTATTGGGGAAAGAAGCACTGAAAAATCAGGCCCCTTTCTGCAGTTGTTTATAGAACAGATTACCAGTTCTGGGAGATCAATGGGATAAACATGGCCCTAACTGTTTCCTGCATCATCATAGTAAACTTACAAGAATGCTTTTATAAAATGTAGTTTAATTGGAGAAGCTTACTTTTTAATTTTCAGTTTTAAATGTGAGCATGTTATAACTTCTAGATGAACATTTCTATAAAGATAATTACATATGGCAAGACAGAAAAACTTTTTAAAACATTTTCTCTTGAATGTGTGCCTGAATTCATTTACAACTGTTGCTGCTTTAAACACTTCAGGCAGAATAAGTGGATGGCACTAAACAGCTTAGCTGCAATTATTATGGAATGTCTGAGGTATAATTTCCCCTGCGGTTTTGTTAGGCGTGCAAAATTCATAATTCTGATTTGTGGCAGGTACTTATTACCCATCGCAGGTGGAGATATGCAAATATTATTCTAGTAGGGGTGAACAGTCTTTATTTCAGTATTCAGCTATTAACGAGATTTGTGAGTCTGGTACTCTGGGGCCATTTAATTAATTAGATGGTACAGATAAAATATAAATTGTTTTGTAGGCTCCACAATTCCAGTTCTAGAAGATGTAAAATATGGCTAAATGAACTTAGTATGGACTGATTTATTGTTTCATGTATGGCAGAGGGGAAAGGAAAATTCTGCCTGTTACTTTTGCCTATATAATCCTGTACAGCATCCTTGCATTGTCAACCATTGTGAGAAAGGGATGTTATTTATTTGTCATTATTATTAAGAATGTCTGTCAGTTATCCTCTTTATAAAAAATTGCTGGCATGCATCAAGCAAGCTAAAAAATAGGCATGTTCTTTTATGGAAGCCAATATGTGCATGTTTCAGAATAAGCACATATTTCCAAGGCATTTAGATTTGGTAGGATAATATTGTCTCAAGGTCTGACACTTCTATTTTAAATAAATCATTTCCATGGGATAGATAAGCTAAACTTGCTAGGGGGGAATGGAAAGGGAAGCTACAGCAGTATGTTAGCATCTAGAATTTAAAATAATTCTATTAATTCATATATTTATTTTTCTAAATTATGATCTCTCCGCTCCTCCAGAAGACTTCTGGAAAATTTTGAATACAGAAAATGGGGTTAAAAAAACATGAATGTGCTTTTATTCCCCAAAGTGATAGTTGTAATGGCCGCAATAAAAGAAACAACATTTACCAGGAGTTACAGCAAAGTACATGGTGAGACATTCACCCTCCCCTCATATGGAGGAAATAAAATGCACAAGGCATGAGACCGGAAATTGTTAGCAAACTGTTGGCATTTAAAGGCAGGCATTGACCATTATATTAGTTTTAAATTGCAGGAAAATACTACACTACACAATTACAGTACTATAAACATTGAATGAAAACCAGTTAGTTTTACTAAAGTAGGAGTATAAACAGCAGTCACTCTTATTGGTTTATTGAACATATTTTGGGGCCCATTCCAGCTGTCTTTATTAGCTCTAATGCAAATGATTTTGCACTGCTATTTTGCCAAGCTCTGGTAGCTGTACTGCTGCAAACAGAGCCTGCTGCTTTGTGTCTGCTGGAGACTTACTGACAAATATGATAAAGGATACATAAAATGAATAACAATAGAGAACTGGCACCATACAAGAAAAGGAAAACTAGCAGGGGGAAATTATATCGTAAGGGTAGGAGCTGGTATGGTTCTGTGCATGTAACTCAAAAGCATACAAGTTTAAAATTAGATACATACCAAGAGTTTCTCTGGTCGCTTCCCCGCAGGGTGGGCAGAGCCGGTCGTGGCCCTGCAGCTGCGTCCCCTGGGATCTGCATCCCCAGTCCACCTGCCCCAACGGCTGGAAGGAGATTCAGGGCTGACAGACCCCACCAAGGGCTGGGGCTAGGCAAGAACAGAGAGAGTCTCATGGAGATGGGAGCAGGCTGGACCAGGACTAGTGTCTGAGAGGGAGGAGAACTTCTGGCATGGGAGAAGGTCTGCAAAGACATAAGGACTACATTTTACCCAAAGAAAAGAGCTTCTGACTTTGGAGACATCCTGAACAGCAGAGGTGCAAACTCCGTTGAATAGAGCTAGGAAATGACCTGGGAATATGGCTGCAGAAATAAATAAGTGAAAGTTAGAAAGCAGAGCAAATTAAAAGGACAAGGCATTGGTTGGGAGCTGAGGAAAAGGGCCAGTCATATTTTGTGGGTGAACAGAATTGATCATGTAAGATATTTACTGTGGCTCAATTTTCAGTAAGAAAAGTCAATTGAGTATGTGGTGAGAAATTCCCTAAAGCAGAGGAGGCTGCAAAACCAGGATGTTGTGTGGGGAAAAGAGCTGTGGGCAACCGAGTCTGAAAACAGTGTTTCCAGCACAGGAGAGCAGTGAGTGTTTTCGTTACAGTGCCAGCACAGGTAACTTCATGGTTTGGCTGTGATCTGCATACTGAGAAACCTGGGGACTCTGAGTGCTGGTGCAATGGCAATGCAACAGATATTACCTTCATGGTGTACCTGTGAGAACACCTGGGAGTATCACAATATTCAATTCCTAAACAAACCCTGCCAGCAAGCACTAGAGATTGAGGGAATAGCTTGTATGGACAAACGGAGCAGTACTGTGACCAGAACTAGAGAAAATCTCAAGGAGAAAAACATATTTTAGTTAAATACAGAACAATACAAATGACAGCGATATCTATGGAAACGTTTTAATAGAAAAACAATAAATACTTATGATGTTCAGACACAATGAGGCCAAGTTACCTGCAGGCTTTAGATAAAATGCAGCAGAGTCAAACTCATTTCAATCTCACCTCTCATAGCAGTTGCATAACATGGACTGCATCTCCTCCACATAACAGCAAACTGTTCAGGAAAAAAATTAAGTCTAGATTTCCACAGAATAAATACACCAGAATAATATCCTGCATTTCAATACCTTAAATTGGATGAACAATACCCCATGGGTAGAATCTTTAAAAGACCATTCCTGCAGAAGATGAAATCTAGAAAACAGTTTTAATTAAATCTTTCCAAGGACTTCATAAAAACCCAGGCACAGCAGCAGTGCTATATGCAGTACCTCCACAGCAGCTCTGAGCTATACAGTCCAAAATGAAGGCGGAGTTCTAGTATTTCCTTTTTTTTTTCCCCTAGGTATGCACACAGAAACACATCATTAGTTCAAAATCAATGCACAAATGAGAGATGTGATCAGAGAACTACATCTGTTCACAGTAGCACAGAGAGCAGTGCCACGGGCCAAGGGCAGTTCCTGAGCTGTTGAGGGGAGCAGTGCTACATCAGGCTTTTGATGCCTCTCAACTCAGAGGGAACTGCTGCCTCCTAGTAGGTGAGAATCACCAGCATTTTTTCAGAATAATATTAAGTAAGCAGTGTTTTAGGTGGCATTATAATATCTACCAGGCATAGTATTTGCAAATAATGGAGCAAAAATGCCTGTGTGAAGAACCTCTGCTTCATCCAAAGGCACTGCTGGGCAGGCATCACTCCCCTCCTACAGCAAGTGCTCCTCAGCACCAGGAGCCCACCAGATGAGCCCAAATCTACATGTAGAGAATCATATGGCCAGCTGGGAGGGGTCATAGGCACCTGAGGCCATGTCCCCACGTTGGGCAGCAAGGCAGGAGGAGGCTGAGACCCACTGAGTGCCTACAGGGTCAGAGACACACAGCACCTCAGCCACTACAGTGCCACTGCACCAAGGTGCTCAGAAGGAGCAGCACCACTTGCTTGGAGTTCAGCTGAAAACATACCCCCAACATACCCCCAGAACATCAGCACAGAATTTCTGCTCCCCTGTCATATACATGAAGTACTGGCAATCACACCAGGATGGGTAAGGGCAGACTGGCCATTTTGAGAGCACTGGAAATCAGCCTAAAGCTCTGTGCTGGATGTATGGATGATGAGCTAAACCAAGAGCAGAGGATCTGCTTGAGAAGAAAACAACAAACAGCAATAAAACATTACCTTGGGTGAAAAATCCAATAAGCAGCCTAAACCAAAAGAGTGCCCAACCCCATCAAACCTCCAGTTTGTTGATGATTCCCTGCCTCCTGTTATAACAGCTATGTTTATTCACATATAGTGCTTTTTAAGCTGTACATTCAGCCAGCACAGCTCAGTGTAGCTCCCCTGCCACCACAGTACAGCAAGACTGCAAACATGACTTCAGCAAGGTAAGATCAATTTACAGACACTAAGAAAGCATTCAAAAATTAATGCAACTAATCTCCTGGTTTCACCTGACAGGAGGTAAATTATTGATCTTTGCAATATGAAAGCACCAAAAAGAACAAACTCAGAACTGCACACTTTCATGTGCACCCTTGCCTCCTCTTGTCAAACTTGAAACAGTCATATCCAAAGGGCTGCAGGGAGATTGGAGAAACACATGTTCTTCCTGTACAACTTAATCATGGCACGAGCAAAAGGCAGATGCTCCAAGATGCCTATGGTTGTGTAAACAAGAAAGAGCATCACCTGAACCCGTGGCACAAGCCAGCGCTCACAGAAATACACACAGGGAGACTGGCAGTTTTGGCTTTTGGAGTCTTTCCTTAATCTTTAATATGCAATTGAGGATGTACAGCTCTACAGCTAAAGCCTGGTACAGGCACTGATACACCCATGCTTCCCACTCAAGGGACAAGCCTGCTTTATTAACCAAACTTCGTTTTTCCCCATTTCCTCCCTCTCCTGGCAACTCCCTACACTGCAGCATAAAGCAGAGCTCCTACAAAGGCACTGCAGACGCTGACACTCTACAGAGTAAAAGCCTCCTGCACAGCAGCTGCCCCCTCACACCTGCCTCCTTTCTTCCACGTAGCACCACAGAAATGTGGCATGGGAATTTCCATCCCCAATAGGCAATACATCAGAGAGGAACACAAAATAACCCTACTAACGGTCCCCAATATTTTCCCTACTTCACTGCCTTCATTGTGGAAAAAGGAGCAATTCCTCCAGGACAGGTCATTGTTCCCTGACCCTAAACACACAGCATTACATCAGGCTACAGAAAGTCAGGTGATGCAGGTTAATGTCTGCTGGTATTAGCTAAAAGAATTATTTTGTTATTCTTAGATATGTCTTCCATTCTGTATACCATGTGCACCAATTCATTATAAGGATGTAACAGATTGAATGGTCTGAGCCCAGGAAAGGTTTTCATTGAAGACACTGAAAGTAAATTTTTCTTTTTCCATTTTGTCTCTTTTTTAAGCCTGAAAATTCCAGGTTACACTTAACCTTTTTGTCTAGCACATCACTGGGGCTTTCCAATGTATTTCAGTAGGAATCTTGCAGCTTCCACCAGGTACATCACATTCTTCACAATGCCTTTAACCACAGGAGGAGTGTTCCCAAACTTGGTATCAAAACCCCTTTGTATCAAATTTCATCTGTATTTAGTATGGCATATTCAAATGCATCTCCCAAAAATTATCCTGCTCTTCGCTGGAAAGGGATAAGCTTTTGTCCCTACCCTGTAAGAAGAAACATTATCCTGCATATTCAGGCTTTGAGAAGAGTTTGAGCATAGGATGATGGAGAACCCCAGTGTATTGCTACGACATGATCTTTTTTCAAAATGCATTCAAGAGTGAATTTTGCATTCTACCAAAACATGGCACATCACAGAGTACAGACACAATTTCATGGGCAAACCATACTGTTGAGAACTTGGCTTAATACTTACCCTAAACTTTTTCTGTATTTTCCCTCACCCTTGTCTCCATCTCAGATGATGAATAATTCCTCTGTCTTTTCCATTGTTTTTATCTCAGAGGTGTTATTGATTAGGAATAGGTCCTCTAGGTCTTTCCAGTTCTACAGATCTGGTATCGTTTTCATCAAGTTATTTTTTCTGCTGTTTTCTGTAGTACTGCTTTCTCCTCCTGCCTTTTCACCTTCCTTTCAAAGACTGGAAACGAGTGAAATGAAACTTAATGGTCCTATACTCACCCTAGTATTTCTGCTAGCTTTTAACTTGAATATTGGTGGTAGTTCACATCTAACCACTACACCATTATTGCCTATTTTGCCTTCAACATGCTCATGTTAACCTGCAAAGATGGTTCTAAAATGAGTTCTGCTCTAAACTTCCTTAACATGACTAATGTCATGTTAGTAAAATTCCTCTTTTAAAAAAAAATCCTCTTTGTTTTAGGAGAATTTATAGCAACATTCTTCATTATTATTCTGTCAGCTCATCTCTAAGCAAAAATTTTTCTGCAGCCCCACTGGAAAGACTGATACCTTTATTTATTTTTTTTATTTATATTGTATGTATGTATTGCCAGGAGGAATACAATAGTCCACGATTTTTTTTTATTCTTCTCTTGTTTTGCAGCATAGCAAGTTCTTCCCCTTTAAGCTTATATAAAGTTCCCTTTCTTCTTTAATCTTGATTGTGCTACTTTATCATATCCCCTATTCTTGGTATAAACACAATCCTTCCCACCTCAATTCTCCTTTACTCTCTGCTTCTTGCTCCTGTACCAGCATTCACTCCTGTGAACTAGAGAGATGGAAGCAGATGAAAGACAGACTTCTGTTTTCTTCTTTTTTTCTTATTATTTTATCAGAAGCTTATCATTTTCTCCAAAAATTGAGATGTCACAAAGTACTGTCAAAGGCTCTGAGTTGTTTATCACATTTTCCCCTCAATGCATTATAATTCACTTCCATGACATCTACTTTTAGCACTTCTTAGATATTATTTCTATGCCCTTAACAACATCCTGAAGTGACAGCAGCATCTTCAGCAGACACATTACCTCAGCAATAGTTTGCACTCTCTGTGCAACTCTGTATCTGTGATACCCTGTGTTGTACATCCCATCCCAACCTGGATGTGCCACACTGAGCCTCACTGTACTGCACAAAATCATGGAGAGGGGCCATTCCTTTGGGGAACCCCTGCCTGGTTTCCCTCCAGTCAGAGAGTGCAGCACCTCAGGGGTGCAGCATTTTCAGCCATTGGGCACTCCACCACAGAAGCAGCACAAAGAATCTCTTGCACCAGATCATTCAAATCACTGCATTCCCACCAGAGATGCTGTGAGCTCAGCTTCAGTGCATTGCACTCTGCTGCAAGCACGGGGTGGGAAAATGCACCTCACCCACGTGCCCAGCAGGGAATTGTTGATTGCTATTTGCAGCAGAAAGCTGTAATTTGTCCAGCACTCAACCACAAATTAGCATGGTCACAGCACAGGCAAACTCTTGCTTACCCAGAGCTGTTACATCCTTTCTGAAAGGGAAATGGCTCCACACATGCCATTGTCCTGCTGCCTCCTGAGTACCCTTTAGACTACAGCTCATTTTAGCCAGGTGTCTTTCTGTCGGCAAAAACCACTGAGGAGAGAATTAACAATAAGATCATATGATTATGCCCAACGATTTAGAGTTGATATTAAATCTTCAGTAGCATTAGAATCACTGTAGCTTTCACCTCTGCAATACACATATACCTGCAGGTTACCACAAGACATTTCTCAATAGTACCTCTATCTAACGCACAAAAGTCTGATATATATTTTCTGTTAGTCTTAGTAAGCTAATTTAATCTGTAAAAGTCACAACTTGTGTTCTAGGAATTATATGAAAACACAAGTAACCAAATTGCATCTGGAAAATAATTTAGCACTGAAAGATTCCATAACTGTTTTCTAGTACCCATAAGAGACAGTAAACGAAGAGATTCCCGGGGGAAGGCTCTCCTCATCCTTCCATTAGCTCCAGAGAACTACTGTTGCATCTCTGTGTTCCAGAGATCCCAGACAAATTAACTTGGGTGTCAGTGTGAAGGGTTTGGCTTTAGAGGTTTTCTATGTGGAAATGCAGATTTTGCTCACCGCACCACTAACGAGCAGTAGAAAATTAATAAATGCATATGTGCAATTAGGCAAAACAGTTTCCTTTAGTGCCTTCTGCATGGTAAAACAAAACTCATTGTTTGCTAATCAAATACTAAAGGTAAATATTTTGTGGTGGGCTGGGGACTGTCGACAGGGAAGGAGAACAGACCTGGCAGCTGCATGTGGGGAGATGCCACACCCTGGCAGGGGCTGGAAGCACCAACTGCAGAGCTCCATCTGATGGAAACCCTAACGGGATGTCTTTAAAACCTTCACACAGAAAGGCAAGCAGGTAATACATGTAGCTTTACTTATGCACATTTCAAGGGCTTGCACCACCAATTTGTAGCACAAAGGTTTTACTACACACAAAGACTACTGTGTGTCTGTTTAATGGTAGGAATATCCATATGAAAGCAGGTCAACCAGCAGTAGGAGCACAGCTTGATGAATTACAGGAGGTTTTATGACATCTTTTTAATTTGCTTTTTTATTTCAAAAGAAAAACTTTCTGGTGTGACAAGTATAAGCCAACTATTAACTATTAAACAAAAGGGAGAATATTTTGGTTAACAGTCTTTTACTCTCTTTTTGAATGTCAGCACATGTCCCCCTGGCAGATTCCATAAATTCAAGAGCTACCAGATGGTTGTGTAACAGTAATGCCCAAAATACGCTCTAGAAATTAAAGAATCACAACAGAAGACAATGAGTGGGTCTCTAAGAGACAAGAACAACATCCACTCTCAGTCATCATTTCCATTAGGTGGACAGAGCAATTTAAAACAGTGCCAGGAATGGCACATCTTCCACCTAGAAGAGAGTGGAGCACAGCCTGCCCTGGTGGGATGCAGCACTACACACAGAAGTACACTGCAGATACAGCTTGGAATGTGTGTATTTTAGAAGAGTCGATTTTAAAATCAAGGTAGTGGAAACGAATAGAAAATGACAAGAATAATTTTCTTGCAGCATTTGCCTCTGGGAATGATTTATCTCCACACACAATGCTCATTTGAGTTTTGAAACTTCAACACAGGATTTTTTCTTGGTTTTTTTTTTTTAACTAGGCATTTTACATATCCCCTCTTCCAAATCTATACTCAGTTTTTTTATGGTTATGAGATTTGGGGATTTTATATTTTTTTTGCTATATTCAGTAACTTTCCCACTTAAAAGCAGTGTTACAAGAAGTGTCCTCAGTTACAGGTGTGCAATTCAGTCATCAGGGATATGCAGATAACAAATTATTCACAGTTTCAATTTTCCCCCATCTAGTTAGTAGCTGCTGTACAAAAACCCTGCCTGACAATGGTATTTTTATGAAAACTTAACTCCCATCGACAAGACGTCATTGATTTAGGAAGTGTGGTCTAAGTGAATATTTATATTCTGAATTTCTGAGAAAAGAAAATGTTACCCAGGAAAAATGTACATGCTGGCACGAAGCATTCTCTGCAAGAGGGCAGCAGAACACGACTTCAGTCAGCCACCGCAGCTTTTACATAAAAGAATTTCAGAGGTGCGAACAGCAGGGCACTGAGTGCTGGAAGAGGCAGGGATTTGGGACTGCTGTCTGTGAATAGGACAGTGCTACAGGCTGAAGCCTTCACGGTGCAGAAACGCATGTTTACAAGAGGATCTCGGGCTTGTAAACAGCAGGGCTTTAAGCAAGCAGAGAACAGTTCATGTTCCTGAGAAGGGAATGCAGTACAAAATGTCCTGCTTCTTCACAGAGAGTCACCCCGCTTGCAGCTGTCTAAAATTAGAGACACAGCCATTGTTCCAATGGATAATCAGGGCTAAGAGCTTTTTCAGGGCATCTCTTGACAGCATGAGGGTTGGTACCATTCAGCATGTCAGTTTAGCTGCACTGAAAATCTGAAAAGGCCAAATTACGGTTTTATTTTTTTCTGTATTGCATTACAAAGATACTAACAGTATCAACAGGATTAATTTGATGACGAGATTAAAAACATGTTAATGCCTTTTAATGGGATCAATTGTGTTCTGAAAAAAATATGAAACTATATCAGGAGGGAGTCAGGGGAGTATTTGAGAACAGGTTTAATGTGAGTGCAAAATTTGGTGCCCATGAAAGATTTCTTGATGAGTTTTTTTAATTCACTTTAATCTCCACATAGTAGAGTCTGGAAGTCCATTAAGGAAAAAACGACAGTATTCCAGTTTTGAAATGAGAAGGCACCACAGTAATTAATGTTCCTTCATCAGTGTCTGAGAGGCAATTTACAGTAGTCCTACATTTCTCAGGAAATGATGCTGATAGAGCAACATCAGAAATGATCATGCTGAGGTAGAGCCCCTGACAATGGCAGGTACCTGCTGAAGTCCTCAGTTGTGCCCAGCACCACCACACAGCAAAGTCCTACTTTGCCTGAATTCACCAGAAACAGTTCTGCCCCAGCTTTGCTATCCAAGACACTGTCTCCAGAAAGAAAAATGGATGATCACAGAAGACACCACAGCAAGTGGTTGCAAACTAAAGAAACAAAACTGTGCAATCGAGGTTCAACAAATAACAAAGAGTGAAAATAGTAGTCGCTAAGCATGCCTCATAATCCACAAAAGGAATCATTAAGTATTACAAATTATTCAACAGCTTCCTAAATTTAATTACATACGGTCTTCCTACAAAAATCCATGCCTTTGCTGTCCAAATTTGAATATGACATGAGCAAAGCATTCTAGTAATGCATCAACTAGCCAAAAAAATTACATTAACAAGTAATTGCAAACCAGAGCCATTTTCGAGTGCTATTGCAGTAATTTTTCTTTTCTCAGCACACCATGAGGTCTGCTGTCCATGTTATCATGAACACACATGTTCAAAGTTTCACAAATGTTGATTCAAAGTTCAAGTAAGCATATCCTGTTCTGTATGATTTCAGATGATTATAACATTCAGAATGTATTATTCTCAAAATTCACTGACTGCCCCCTCCACATCAAGGAACCTCAGAGGACTCCATAATTGAGATAACAGGCTTTCTAGTGCCCCTATCCCTCTGCAAATACATGAATATGATTTTTTTACTGCTATGACAAGGTTAATTTTTGCACACTGACTTCTAGACTTGCAATTTGACTGTGAAGTGACATTTTGATAAGGAACCTACACCATCCTTAACTGCATACCCCACTCACCAACACATGTTCACATGTCCTACAGGCAGCAGAGAGCCTGGTGCACCAACACATTCCAGATTAGCTGGAATATACTGTCTCAGCTGCACTGCAGCCACCCTACTCTTACTTGCAATCACCATCTCCAAAAGAATTCTGACTGCTACTAACAAACGCCGTGGGAGATACTGCAGCACCTTCTCCCTCTATTTCCAACAACAGGAATAAGCCAAAGGAAGCTGCCTAGTCAAAGAGCAATGCAGCTGGCAGCAAATGCAGTTCTCCGACCAGCAGCACCAGAGCCAGTGCAGCTCTGCAGCCCTGCAGTGCAGCTGGCTGCACCCTTCCATGCAGACACTGCTGCCTACGGCTCTCACAACCCCGAGCAGCACGCGCAGCGCTCCAGGAGCCATCCTGCCAAAAGCACCTCTGTCACATTCCTTCCTTTCCACACCGCCACAAAATGCCTGTGCACATGTGGAGGAATACACAACGACCCCTTTGAGTCCCTCGGTGGGGAGGAGATGTTATTCCATGGCCCCAGCTCTTCATCTTGCAGCTGCTTCAAATTACTGTCTTGTAGGTAATCTCCTTCATTTCTACCAAACACAGCCCATGCCATTTTTTACAGCCTATGTTCCTTCTTTCCCCAGTGCCGTAGCATTCCCTATCCTGGCTACAACTGTACCAGTCTGGCTTTTGGCATCATTTTAATGCCATATTTCTTTCCAACTATCTTGGATGATACCTTCTTACTGCCTAGGACTGCTCCAGCCTGATGAAGGCAAACAGGATTATTCAAGATAATTAACATTTCTATAGGGCACTGACAATTGCACACAGATTTGAAACCCAGGATACAAAAGAGCGACATCAATTACAATGCTAGGAGGATTCTCATTCATTATCATGTTTACTTGCAAACACAAAATTAGTGATGCCTGGATTAAGATTAGAAACAACATAAACTGCTATCACAAAAAAAAAATCCTTTCAAGTGTATTTCACACAGAGCACATGCAGTACCTCTTAAAATATGAGAAATGATAGTATCAAAGACACTCTAATGGAGGGCATCTTTTTCCCGAAGAGTAGAAATATAGAGACAGAGAATAGAGAAAATGGCTTATGATAATTTATTTAGATTTCTTGCTAGTAATATACATTTTAAAAGAAGAGGCATAACAAGCTGTAAACCAAGGTATAATAGTTAAATTAAACTGCAAGTTTCAACTTTATAATTCTGAATGTTTAAAAAAAAAGTAGTCAAAATGGGTCATAAAAAGAGTTTTTCTTGTTTAATAAAACTGGTTTTGAATTATAAAATTGCACTTAACTGTTAGAAGTCAGTTTTAAAGATAATTTTGCCATATGCCAGAGGTCATGAGACGAAGTTAGTATATGAAAGACAACATCATACTTCAGCCCTACAAAGACAGCACTTCTCCTGGTCAAAAACCTGAAGGTGATTATAAGTAAGGAAAAAAACCTAGCAATAATTAGCAGCATTTAGTAAGTCAGAAACAACAAACAGGAGCCAAGTGAATTCTTTAAATGGAATTCAACCATCTCCGGAGTCACAACCACCCAGCTCAGAGTCCCTGGGAAGACCCACTCACTCACTCTGAAACAGCTCTCAAGACCCAGACAAATTCCTGACTGCTGCAGACTCCTGTCCTGCCTTCACCTACAACCAAGGCTGAAAATAAATAAATCAATTTTTATTTTTCATACAGAGTAATCTGAATACCTCCAAAGTCCTTCTTCACTTACAAAGTTGATCCAAGGTACAAGAGCTATAAGATACAGCTCTTTTGAGGACTGGGACCATGATGTCCTTGGATTTCCAAGACTGAGGGGGAAAAAGAAGCCAAACCAGAATCAAAACCAATAAGCCATTATTTTTTCTCAGGCCTGTTTTTTTGTCTCTGAGGATGGAAAACTGTTTGCCTTCTACTCTAAGCCTATGCAAAACCAAAAACACTGAGTCTCCAGCCTTTGCTAGGGGTCGTTGACTTTCCTGTATTCATGATGTCAGTAATAATTCCTACTTTACTATGTTACACCAAACATCACAGAAGTGTGACAGACACAGCGAAGTCAATAAATACAAGGAAAGCTGTAAAGGGTCTCTGCACATAAAATAGACTGGTTTATCAGGCTAACAAGGACCTTCCCAGAGCCTCTGGAGAGTGTTTGCCAAGGCTGCCCCAAATGCTGGCCCCCCAAATGCTGGTGACAAGGCTGCAAAAGACTTTGAGAGGTATTGCATTTACAGTATGATCTTAAAGTACTTGTTCTCCTCATTTTAGGACAGCTATGGAAGAGTAACAAAAGCCATACACCCGACTCAGTTTTGAAGACAAAGTGAAAGAAACAACCTAGTATTTTGATTCCAGACCTACATTTAGACCATAACAATTTTAAGTGAATACCAATACAATTTTTAAGAAATGAGCTGAGTTCTTTCTCACCTCTTCTTGTTTACAGTTTCATAAACTGGGATACCACACTACCAGTGTCACACAGGATGTCATTTTTCTCTTGGCAAGTAAACACATGTGAAAGAAAAGCATTGAGTTTATAATGATAGCAACAGAAGTTGCTAACATAGTTTTTACCAGGTCCCAAAGGGACAGCTTCATGTTTCTGATGTACAGTCCAGTGTCTTTTAGATCCACGTGTATTTTTCCACCCTGCTGAGCACAGTTTAAAATGCAGAAGCAGCATATTTCACAGTACTACATGAGTTCAAAACAGAAGAAATAACATTAAAAGCAGTGAAATCAATCAAATGAATTATCTGAAAATAAAATTAGAGCATAAAACAACAGTAGGCCCAGGAATAGACAGGCTGTCTCCTCTTTTACTCTTGGGACAGATTTCTTTTAGTATGGCTTCAGTCACTCACCCTGACATTTCCTTGGACTCCCCAGAGCCCCTTGCAAGGCTGGGTCAGGATTGAGCACTGAAGTTAGAAGATGCTTCTTAGCATTTACTTAGCAGTTAACAAGGGAAAACAGCCACCTTCTTAAAGCACAGGGTATCTGTGCATTTTGTGCAAATTTTCTCAATCTTTCATTTAATAGCTAACTAATTTTCAAGTACTTTTCAGATTTTCTTAATCTCAAGACCTTATTCCATCCGGACTTTTATATATTAGCTCTCAAGGATTCTCCCAGACTTTAGTCTTTCTCCCCTCCAGCACACTGCCAGTACCAGACTGCTGCTTGGCTCCTGCTCCTAACTCAGCTCCCTTGATTTGAAATAATTTCTCCCTTTCTCCTCAGATATTATCTGCAGTGATTGATGGTCAGAAGCTGCTCTGCTCCTACAGCAACTGGCAGCAGGCACAGGGAGATAGGGCTGCTGCAGAGCCCCCAGCCTCAGGTTTCACCTGAAACCCAACACCAGGAGCAGTGAAAGCCAGACTTGGAAGACAAGCAGCAATGGACATCTGCTGGCAGATCTCCATTTAAAAGCAAAAGCCCACAGTGTGCATTTGGAGAGCTCCTTTTGGGGCAAAAGGAAAGTTTGGGGGTTTCCCCACTTCACCAGGGTACACATCTTGGGTGGGGGGGTGAGGTGTGAATCAGGAATACATATCATATTTGCAAAATATGATAGCAAAAGATAGAGTATGTCACAAAAGGAAAGAAAAATGAGAAAAGGAGTTATGCTTAAAGGCAGCCCTAAAGGGAGCAAACTTCTGGTTTTTGTAGGAGGAATGAAAGGTTATTGCTCCCTACATGACAAGAATAGCATTTTTTACATTCCCCTTTTCAATAACAGCAGCTAAATTCTCACAGGATTCAATGTTTACGCTCACAAAAATCAATTTTTCCCTTTTATTAAAAAATTATGTACAGTAAATTGGTGCTACAACACAATCTACATTGTTTAACATACCCTGCTTTGATTTACTGTTCCATTCATAATCTGCTGATGATTAAGCTTCTCAAAAACAATCCACTAGCCTTTCTAAGTGATATCAAGTTGTTTGTTTTTAATCTGCTGAAAATCATCCTGTAGACAGATGCATTATTGAAGAATTACATTTTAATTTATTTTCACGCAGTGCCTGTGATGGGCATTTGGATTAACAGAGTACAATAATGCTTCTTTATGCCTGTATCTATTCAAATCAGAAATTACCTGCATACACTGTCTCTGATGGTGGTCAAAAACTGTACAAAGAACTGAGAATAGTGCTTCTTAATATCACACAGCCCTGCTGCTCATCAATGAGTCTTTTTCTGTTCTAATGCTTTTGTCATGTATATGAAAGTCATTATGTAGTTTAGAAAACAGGAGATGAAGTGAAAGAGGAAGATCAGGGACCTGGGATGCATTAATATTCTACCAGCGTCAAAGATATTTCCCTCGAGGGGCTCCTACAGGCCACACTGTTATTACAGTGCCTATCCATTATCTTGTGCTGTACTTGGTATTAAGACAATAATGGAGAGAATAGGATTATGTGCAGATGATAGGAAATGCGAAGGCAATTCAGCAAGATAGGAAATGAATGGAGACATGATTCTTTCCTCGAAGCTGGGAATGGTTTAGCATAGGGTAAGGGAGAAGATAAATGAAGCAAAATGAAATCTTTACAGGTTAGCTGGGGTAAAATGAGTGTTTACATAGAATCCGATGAGTTTAACCTTTTTGATACAGAATATCGCAGCATCTTTCTTTAATGCAGCAGTGTATATCCCTTCAGAGGTCTGGTTTGATCTGAAAACTCACTCAACACACATGCGGAAATGACTGGTATTAATTTGATAGAGCAGTCTTATGTAATGGAGAACCATTTAATTCGCTCCAATAAAGGAAAAATCCTGAACCCCACTCCAGCTTTCTGTATTTAAACTACAAGCTTGAAAAATTCTGCCCACTAAACAAACAGACAGAAAATAAATAATTTTTTTTTTAGAAAGCAGTAAAGAAGGATCTAGCATAACCAAGTGAAATGCTGATCCCACATTGAAATGCTCACATTCTGCTTTACTATTGGACACTTTTCCATTTCACAAGTAAGAGTCCGTGGCTATTAGCAAGTCACAAAGGCTAATAATTTTAGGAGGCCAGCAATGCATTATGATAGTGATAAACAAAGACAGGACCAGATTGTGTCATTTACAGACATTTCTGTGGCTTATGTCTGTCATATTTTTTTTAATTAGGATAAATCACACACACACAATTTGCAATAACAGCACAATGCCAAAAGAGATCATTTTTGCTCCCTAAAGTACAACTATAATTTTATTCCTTTGATCAGTACTTGAAGGCTTTCCTTCTGTTAGGTTAAAACCCAACAAAGTAGATGAGCAGCGCGACAGTCTGAATGAGCGCAGCCATCGGAGGGGTGAGGCGCTGTGCCACCGCCCCGCAGCCACTGCAGCCCTTGCTGGGGATGGCGAGTCCCGGGCACCGCGGCTGTCACACGGCTGAAATGCCACCTTGCAGGCGCCAAGGCAGACCGAGGGTCCCCACCAACACCCTGCCAAGCGATGAAACGTGCCCGTACGCTCAGCAGAGCTCCCCACACGGACCAGACATGCCGGAATTGCTGTGCCACGGCAGGCCTGGCCCTGCAGCAGGCCCACGGCCGCGCCAGCGTGGCTCCATGCTGCTCTCTGCTGCTGCCTCCCACTCAGCGCCTCACCACGCTCTCGCTCCTCCCTTTGTCTCTGGCCCTGCTGTTTGCCCATCACCACTCAAACGCTGACTTTCCTTGGCTGGTGCTGCCGACCAAACTGTGTGGTATTGATCCTGGCTGCCATTCCTGCTCCATAGCTGATGGCCCTCTCGGCTCTGTGGCTGTCCCCACCAGTGACTGCCATCTGCCAGCCACCAGCTCTTGCACCACTCTGATCCCACAGCAAGGCTTCCCTTGGCTCCCCCACCCTCCGGGGACCTTTGTCATAAGATTTTTCCTCACTGGAGAGCCTTCCTCTGTCACACGTTGTTAGGCCAGACCCCAAACAGACAAAAACAAGTCCCAGAAGCACATGCCCATGTGTGACAGTGCCTGCACTACATTGGCCACTACCTGGGCTATGGCAGAGCTCTTCCATTTAAAAAGCCCCTGATTTCTGAGCTTTTAGACATATCCTGCACTACTTCCTAACACATCCTGCAAGGGGGCAAAGCCACCGACAAAGCAATGAGGGGACCAGAATCTTGTGACAGCCCCTGGGCAGGCAGGGGCAGGGTGGCAGGGCTCAGGGAGGAGAGCAAGCTGCCTCAGAGCAGAAATGGAAACTCCAGGAGCCCAGTAAAACCAGAGCACACCTGATGCAAGGCCCTGCATCCCAGTCCAGCTGGGGCTGTGCCTCCCTGCCCCTGCCAGCTGCACCCAGAGCCAGCACTGCTCAACCCTCATAGCCCCAGCAGTGCAGGAAGTGAGGCAGGGAGCTGCTGTGCAGATCCTAGAAGGAGGAAGAAGTCTGGAAAATGCCAACTTCTAATATTGACACACAAATGACTGGTAGCCCAGAGGAATCTCACAAACACCAAGCAGCTCGGGGCCCCATAGCAATGAGCTGAGAGAGCAAAACTGCCCAGCTTCAAGCAAGGAAGTCATCTTGTGCCAGTGACATTTATTTTACATTTTTGTCTATTTCCCTGGTATCAATAGGTGTGAAGTTCAGTCCCTCCACGCCTGTGTTTCACCCCACAGTTCAGTGGGACCCAGCATGAGGTGAAAGCAAAGCATCCTCACTGCAGCTAGGAGTAAGAACAAGGTTTCCCTAGTGCCTTAAATCATCTTTTCTCATCAGCTTTAAGTGACAAGAAGCATTTCTGTAAAAAGTGAGAATCAGCCTATTTGGGGAATCAGGAACATACTCGTGAATTTTACACGACAGCCATAAATATGGGGAGATGCGAAACAGCAGGAGCAGAGCTAGGTGTCAGGATTGCCCCTTGCACAGGCAGGTGGGGACTGTGCTGCACTGCCTGGGGCTGTCTGCTCACCACCTCGCATCAGACAGCACCACACACTCCAAACATAGTGCTGGAAAACCCACGAAGAAAACTGTCTAATGAAGAGTAACAGTCAAAACAATGTTGTGTGGCTGGCCAGCTACTTAAAGAGTGTTTATAACCACGTTTTAATGCTTCTTAACATAATGAACACTTATTTATATAAATGTTTAATTATGTTTTGAATTAACTAAGTATGAATCTAGACTATCCCATAACAACACATTAGAGCAATGAGAAATCACGATGCGTTATCTTGTCACCTTTTAATCTTATGTAATGTTGCTAGCTTTTATAGTAGCAGAAAGAGTTAACAAGAACAGCCAATTTAATTAATCTGCTCTACTTACTTTGTACACTGCCATTTCTTTCTCAGTTGAGTGCAGGCTGACTACACATTTGCACTAGAAATTACAAGTGAGTGAAGCAAATACCTTCATGAGTCATAAACTTTACCAATCTCTCACTTACATCAATATCTCTTGTCAGAAGTTAAAGGCAACCAATTGATAAAGTCACTTTCAAAAAAATATGGATGGATTAAGCACATTCCAAACTAGCAGTTTCAGTATGATAAGGTCTGACTGCTTTGAATGACCCAGAAGGCTGCCCTAGCATAGGCTCAGACCCACTCTTAGTTTGTTGCATCGTATTTTATTGTCTGGTTTAAGAAACAGCTCAGGGACTTTTCACCTGGCAAGGCTGACTAGTTAGAATAGCCTAGAAATAGTAAGGGGAAACCCACTCCTCCAGCTACGTCCACCCAAAGGCTGAGCTGTGCAAAGGATACCACAGTCAGCTTCCCACGAGCAATCGTGCCCATGAGCGCAGATACAGCAGGGGGTCTGTGCCCTGCAATACAGCCAAATGCAAAAACATGTATATAAAGGCAAAGCCACAGAACTGGTAACTTTGGGGTGACCTTGGGGACAGCCACGGACATGACCCTGCTCTATTCCTCTCTGCTCCCATCTCCCTGCAGATGACACTCCAGGGTAAGGGCTGGGCACCAGCACTGCACAGATTGTCCCCATCCACCCTGTATGCCTCTGGCCTCTCAGCGACACTGCTGGCACTGCCACCATGGGACTCCTGCCCCAGCTGGACTTGGGGTCCCCGTTTCTGAACAGGACTCTTATGTCCCTCATAGCCTCCCACTAAAATATGGCCAAAGCTTTCAAGTACTTCCCTGATGGGACTTCTGGATCTACAGGCAGGACAGGGTAACTCACACCAGCATCAGGCTGGAAAGCCTTGGGAATCCTGCTTCATTCTTAAGACCAATGCATGTCCAAATTCAGTGGAATGGGGTCAAACAAGTAGTTTAATGTTTAAAACTATAATTCAGTGGCTACAATTTTTTGCTATAAGGAAACTCCGGGCTTGAAGAGGTTGTTTTCCTGCTTGCTTCCCCCAAGGAACACAAATGCAGGCTAGACAGTCAAGGTTTATGGAGAGAAGTAATATCTTTTACGAGACCAACTATTAGAGTTGGGGGGAAAATACACAAGCAAAGAAGCCATTTTTTAGGTCTGAAACTGAGGTTTCAAACTGCAGCAAAAGCATGCTGGAAAGCTATGCTCTGGGTTGAAGTTATTATATGATCAATTAGACATTATGAGACGAAAGGACAATTAGCACCTCTGGAGCAGCAAATGGCCACAGCACAGGGAGCCATGCCAGAGTCACTCACTCCCATGGGACAGCAATGAGAGAAACAGAGTCAGCTGTACACAAGTGAAAAGTGAAAAGCTAACAGGAAGGGAATGAAAATTACAAAATCACATAAACCAACCCCTTTCTGTTGGGTCCCTGCTTTTTAGTATCTCCCAGAATGGGGAATTATCTTTTGCAGGTTTTCTCTTTCAGTTTGTTTCGTCAATATGCTTTGAAAATCAGAATGTCATAAAAGGCAATTTTTCTGAAAAAAAAAAAAATGCTCAGCCTGTGCTAATGATGTTTCTATACCTTCTTGAATGACTGAAGGAATTCATTTTGGTGTATGGGGCTCACTGAATCTCACTCACACCATTTCCACAGATGCATCTGGTGCACTGAATAAAGCCTACCACAGTACTGGTACCGATGTGAGGGTGTCCATGCCATGGAAAAATAAACCAGACTACAAAAAGTCTACACAGTACCACTACACAGATTGGAATTGTGTGCTTATCACAAAAATATCAAAATAATTAATAGAAAGCTTTTTTTTGTCTTCTTCTCGGCTTAGCTTCCATGGATTGACTCGATTAAAAATAATTTACCTATGACCTGCAGATTAGCTTTTCTCCTTTGCCTAATACAGTCAAAATTATTGTGGATACCATAATAAAAAAGTCCAAAATAACTTTTAGTCTGTAATCCTGTGAATGGAACATGAATGTCTCATTTTACTCTCCTATGGTACAAAGCAAAAATATATTTATACACTCCTTGCCATTTCTAAACAGAAGGCACGCAGAACACCTTTGTGAAAGTGGAATAATCACTAAAATATTAACTATTACATATCTGCACCGGTCCTGGCTACCAGCTTTCTGCGTCTCAGCCTCTGGAGGAAGAACAAAAATGCTTGGAAACTCACAGAGCAGGCAAGAAAATTATATTGGATTACAGAGACATTACCAAGTCTAACCTAAGGTAAGGATAAAACCTTGTTTTGTTTGATCCAGTGGACATTAAATGCCACCTTTCTGCTGACCTCAGTGACTTCCAGCTCAGACCGGCCACCTCGTTAAGACAATTCCAGCATTTCCATGCATGCAGCTGCTGCGGGCAGAGCTGTCCATAACAAAGGACCACTATCTGTACCAGCTCCTTCAACTATCAGATACATTCAAAGAGAATTACAGGCTCCATTTATTAAAACAGCTAACAAGGACAACAAAGAAGGCATAACATCAAGACAGAGCACGCTTTAACAGAAATATTTTACCTCTGCTAACCTGCATCTGGTTCGCAGATAGCAAACTATTACTCTGCCACACCTGAACTGACACTGCCACGTGGTTTAATTTCTTCTCAAATTGCAAGAAGCTGCTGGTTGCAACACTCAGTGAGAGCCATCTCCTTTCACAGCAAGCACCCAGGATACTGGTGGCTCCCAGACCTGCCCAGGGATAGTCGTGGCAGTAATACCTCTTTTCTCCGCTCTCTTAATCACTTTAGGCTCAATCACCCTTGTCCACCAAGACTTGAAAGCTAATGGTATTGGAGATCTAAAATCAGGCTGTATTTTGGCTGACATAACTTACCCTCCTCAAAAGACAACATTTCCCTTGGCAGGTGATAAGCACCACCTCCCACGTTCCACCGTAGATGCTGCTAATTAAACCATAGTGAAACTCAGATAATTAGCAACCTTTTCTAAAACAGCAGGTTACTCATTTCAAACCTTTATCCAGACAAAATGGTATTTGAGACATTTTAAAAATCTGCTATTTTCTATGCTTTCAAAATTAATATTCTGTTCTAATAGGAAGAAAAAAAACCATTAACAATAAAACAGGACAAATCATACAGGAACCCAAAAGCAGGGCATGCATTCATCATCAGTGGTAGTATTTGGATTGTTTGACAATGTGAATACTGAAAAGGGTATGTTCAATCTCCCTAGCAGAAACAGTCCCTCAGATGATAACGATATGGCATTTTTATTACATTCTAAAAACAAAACTAGGTTTGTAAAACCACACCTGGTTTATACCACTGGTGGGTGCTCTTTTTAACTTTCACAATGTATTACATTACCCACATTTGAGTACCCAGTGAATTACTATACTTATTTATTAGTTATCATAGTTAGGCACACATTGCTGGTGTTTCTGTAAAACGAGATTTATTTATATTTAGGATTAATATAAGGATGGCATAATTACCAGGATGGAAGCATGCCTATCCCATAGGAAATACTTCACATCCATCAAATCCTTCCATCACTCTACCAGATGAAACTTCTGCCCACAGACAGGTGTAAGGGGACTGACCCACCTGCCCTCCTATTCCACAATATTTATACCACTGTTCAAAACAGTGGCCACAGAGAACACACAAAAAACCAATTCCTTTTTTTTCCTTGCTTGCAGTCCCAACTGTCTGTCTACTCCATGCCATCATCCCCTGCCATGGTCAGCAGGGCTATTGGAAAAGATGCAAGCAGGGTTGCCAAAGCTGCTGTGCTGAGGGACCACAGCTGACCCTTGCTCATTACGCTGCAATTATTGTGGGAACTGGGGTGCATGGTTGCAAGCTTTGCCCTCTTCTGCCTACAGCCCTTGAGCACCCCTAATTACTGTTAGTCAGCTGTTCTACCCCTTTTACACACCCCTAATCACACATCTCCCTCATCAGCCTGGGAGCTCTGCAGGGGTTAACTGAAAAATTTTACAGTAAAGGCAGCTTTTATTGTAGTAGCAATTACAGAAAGAGAAAAAGCAATTTAGTCTTTTATGTGGTTCCCAGTTTCACTAATGCCATAGACTTTTAGCCGACTTGTTATGCATTAACTCACAAAAGCATGGTACACAGACACTGCTAAAATAAAAAATAACATAAGACACGGCAAACTTGATCTCCTCAAACATAGGCTTAATTCCTCAAATACCAATAATGCTTTTATATAACAGCTTTGTTAGTGCCCTCAGCTTCAAGCCGAAGTCACTATAACATGAGCTACTCAAACAAGGCTGCAGAAGAAAAAGGTTTTAAAAAACCTGCAAAGAATTCCTTGCTCCTCTTGTGGTATAGTGTTCCTCGTGCATTGTGCATCTCCTGACATGTGATGACTACAGAACTTAGATAAAAGGCAACGTGCTGCAGCAGTAGTAACATCTTCCTACACAGTCCATGCTTCCCCTCTGCTGGCAACAGTGGCCATGAAAACAGCAGCCACTTAGGCATTTCTCATGCAGCCACTGTGTTTCTGAATATCAGCCTCCTCCTTCCCAGCTTACTAGTAAGAAATTTCTTTAGCTACAGAGAGTAAAACCTTTGACCAAACACCATGGTGCAAACAAAACCATAGCACTAAATGGCAGATCCAGTCATTTCTTGAACATTTCCAGGAATGGTGATGCCACCACCTCTCTGAGCAGCCCAGTCCAATGCTTAACCACCCTTCCAGTGAAGAAATTCTTCCTGATGTTAAACCTGAATCTCTCCTGGCTCAGCTTGAGGCTATGTTCTCTTATCCTATCACTGACTGTCTGGGAGAACAGACCAACCCCCACCTGGCTGCACCCTCCTTTCAGGTAGCTGTAGACACCAGTAAGGTCTCCCCTCACCTTCCTTTTCTCCAGGCTGAACACTCCCAGCTCCCTCAGCTGCTCCTCATATGACTTACGATCATGCTGATGGCATCTGCTATTCCACTTGCCTTGATGGCCAGTTGAATCAGTTGAGCTGGAGCAAGGACTTTCATTGCCATGGGATATCCCTGGTGTGTTCTGCTCACTTTTGGGCTGAAATCTGCTCAGAAGAAGAATTCTATAATCTTTAGTTCTGATGACACCATACAGCATTGCATGCCTCCAGCTATATCTTGTCCAGTTGACCCTTGCCAACTCTCTGGCATGAAAAATGTCATTCTCTCAAAGAAAACTGTTTCAAGGACTGGAAAAAGCTCTAGCCAGTGTTTCCTCTTCCCTTTCTTCCCATCATGTATGGGACTGAAGCTCACCACACAAGATGACAGGTGTTTCCAGCACTCCGCTGATTTTACAACCGTGTGAGGAAAAGGTCCTCCAAAGTATTGTATCCTTTTATCTTTGGTCTGCAAAACAGAACAGATGACAGACTGAGATATGAGTAATCACCTGAATAATTTTGTTGAGCCTCAGCTCCAAAATTCCAGAATTTCTCATTGTGTCTGAGGAGTTGCTGCCATTGCAGTGCCCAGCACACAAGCAGATGCCAAGCACTTACACTGAGGCTTTTCTATTATTTCTGGGCAGTGCAGTCACAAATAAAGAACTACCTTTGTTATCCTTTGGGATCAGAATGTATAGGAACCACTTAACAATGCAGTTCTCACTTATCACTTAACATGGTTACACTAAAACCCATATCAGATTAAGGACATGACTACATCGCTATGCTTTAAATAAGCTAGTACTAGATATCTGTGTCTGTGGTTTTTCTACAAAAGATCATCCAGGGAAGTTAAGATAAACCAACTAAACCCATGATGATAATGCATGTAAGTCAAAATGCATTAAATCCCTCTGTGGAGATTCTCACTGAGAGGTAAAGTATTCGACTTTACTGTAAAGAGGATTAAGCTACCATGAACTACAGCCATTTTCCTTTTGAATTAGATCATCCACAGAGGAGCTTAAAGCACTGTAGGCTTGGTGTACTTCCTTCACACATGTCCTTAATTTATCTGAATTTTCCTACAAATGGAACAAGCCTTGGTTAACCAAAAGGCTCCTTTACTGAACTTGTGTTGACATTAACCCACATTACTAGGTTTACAAATGTCCTATATAATACAGCTAAAGTTGTTTTACAATGTCCTGTATAATACAGCTAAAGTTGTTTTACAAACAGCAAAACCAGAGGCACCCTTTTACACTGCAGAGGAAAATGCCAGCAGCAGGTGTGGAACCTGGGACACCTGGCAGGATCACCAACTGCAGTGCTCATACTAAGCTGTTGCTGATCTTGAAAAGCAAACAAAGAAGCAAAACTTGAATTCAGTATTACATTCCACCTGGAAATGTCTCCTTAGTCATGAAAAGACAGACAAACAAGGCATTCTCATGGGACAAAGTTGGGATGGAAGGCATCTTTGTCCTCCTGCCTGAGCTGGGCTGGCACAGCACTGGAGTACCCATGTCACTGACCTGAGGTGCCCTGATTTCAGCTGGGAGAGAGTTAATTTTCTTCCAAGCATGTACAGTGCAGTATTTTGGATTTAGTATGAGAATACTGCTGGTAACACACTGATGTTTTAGTTGTTGTTAAGAAGTTCTCACTCTAAATGAAGGCTTTTTCAGTTCCCCATGCTCTGCCAGCAAACAGGTGCACAAGAAGCTGGGAGGGAGCACAGCTGGTAATGCTGACCCGAGCTGGCCAGAGGGATATTCCACACCACAGAACTCATGCTCGGTAAACAAACCGGGGGAGTTGGCCAAGAGCTGCTGACCACTGCTTGGGGAGGGGTGGGCATCAGTCAGCAGTGAACAGTTCTATTGTGCATCACTTGTGTTTCTTGGGGTTTAGTACCCTCTCTTTTTCCTATTATTAGGTTTTTGGTTTTTTACTTTATTTCAATTATTAAGCTCTTCTTATCTCAACCCATGAGGTTTACCTTTTTCCTGATTGTCCTCCCCATCCCACTAGGTTCTAAGTGGTACTCACCTGCTGTCTGCAGTTAAGTCTTGATAAGAAGATACATTTTTAGAGGTTAAATCAGATGCACTCTGAAATTTATCCATCCCACGCTCACAGATGAAATGCTAACTAATGAGCAAGGAAGAGCAAACACTTCCTCAGTCTGATACTGACTCTGATGTTAGTTCGTCCAAATGATAAATTTTACACTTGACTAAAATGAAATTGATACAATTCACACTGCTGAGTATTGGCAGGTAATTGAGATGTGGAAAATAATGCAAAGAAAATAAAGCAAAAATACATTAAACAAAGATTTCTCTTGGTTGCTAAAAGGTAGTTTGGCTTCAAATGTGTCAGTGAACAGAGAGCACTAACTACAATACAAAAAAAAAGGCAACTAATTCTCAAAATATTGTCTTTATCCAGTTTTCTCCACAGCACATACAGGCATATACCTGCAACAGAGATTTTGTGCTAACCTACCTATTGCTATTCCCTATGGACCTGAGATATTAACACTGACAGAGGGAAAGTTTAAAAGAAATCTAACACAGACAGATGTTGAGCTTCATTTTTTATTATTTCTTTGTTAATTCTTGACCTTCCCCAAAAAGAACAAGAAGGAGTCTGCCTACCCAAAGGGGCAGTAGCTGCCAGACGCACTGCTGGTCTCACACCTGCAATCCATATGCCAGCTAGAGCAACACCTCTGCACACCTGGTGCAGAAAAAGCAGCTCTGCTGCCAGTGGTCCCACAGGGGAGCTCCAGAAACTGCTCTTGCTTTGACTCCAAGCAGGTTACAACTGTCTCCTCTGTGTATATCCAAAGAACCAGCATCAAAACTAGGTTCATGTACACGAAGCTGTTGTACCACTCAGATGAAAACTTGGGATAGTTTCTCTGGGGTGATCTACACCAGATTAAATAAGAGTCAGATCTGAGAAGAGAGTCTGACAGGAATTCAGTAAAAAAAGTTAAACAAGAAGCAAAAGACTACCTGTTGTTCATAAAATAGAGAATATGTCAATCTCACATGTACTAGTAAAATGTTTTAAAATTGTTCAATCATCCTCTACAAGAAGAAAGAGATCACTTTTCTTACAGATCTCTCTTTCATCAATGCACAAGCCACCCCAGAAAGAGCACTCCTACAACTCCCATAAATGTAAGACCCTTCATACTAGCTTATAACACAGACTTTTACTTGCTTTTTTATACCAAAAGTGCTAGAATTACATCTTGCACTACATTGTGTTAAATCATTATTACTCACAATTGAAAGATTTATTTAATCTCTAGCTGAAAAATTCCTTGTTCAAGGAGTTTGGAGAGCACATCCTTTTGCTCACAGATCTGTTACCCTGTGCCTCTACCTGAGGTGGCTGAAACCTCCTTCCATGCCCACGGAGCCCCTCTGTGTCCCACTGCCCTGTAGTTACCCTGAGGGACAGTGCAGGAGCTCTGCCCATAGGAGGATGGCTCCCTTTCCAGGCTGTCCCTGCTGCTGGGAACACTGCAAGCCACGAAGATACCCAGCCCCTTGATCTACCACTCTCTCTGCTCGCTATCAACATGGACAAGCTAAGATGTTCGTCCTGAAGTGACAAACTGTACACATGCCAAGTACTTCTGTCTGGCACAGCTTGAGTCTTCTGCATCCCAGAAAAACCTTACTTGTGGGCATGTGTGGCTGCAAGGGACCAGTCAGTCAATGTATATTTTCCTGCAAAACTTTCTTCAGCATCTGCACTGCTGTATGATTATCTGAATACGATTCAATCTACCTCTGAGTTGAGTTACGTAAGTATATTTGCATGTATATTGTAAGCATTATACTAAATGGGATGGGACTGCCTATGTAATCATGCCATGACTTTCCCTTAGGGAAACCTGGTAAAATTATGTTCCATTACATTTGTAAAATACTACCCATTAAAAGCAGGAATAAAACTTTTATGTTCATGTGAAACAAAGCACAAAAGATTCTCCACCCCTTAACTTGTATCAATTTTGATATGAAAGAAGCATTTTCCAAGCAAGAAGGGAATCTGAATTTGACTTCACTATTATGTGCTTTTGGCTTTGATTGTTTGACAGTTAAACCTCTTTCTGAAATTCTGTATTTTTTTCTTGTTTTAACATTATGAGAGAAGAAAATAGAGAAGAAAACCAGTTCATCTGCCTTGAAGAGGACAGACAACAACTTTGGAACAAATTTTCTTGGAGATTTTTTCTTATTTTTTTATTGTCTATGCCACAGAATAAAACAACTGTTTCTACTGTACTATTCAGAGTCTTTTACTCTTGCTGCTGGTCAATTCCTTGTTTTAATTCGTTGATGCTCTGACAAACTTTCAAGTATGTCATGGGAGAATTTGAAAAATGAAGCATTCATTTGGAAGTCACACAGTGGTGATATATATACAGAGCTTCAATTTAAACCATTATTGCATACCATCCTTTTCCTTTTGTAATAATCTATTAAATGCTTTCAAGTATGGAGAAAGAATAGCAACCTGTAGATCTGAATGGAGCCCAGGTGACCTATAAAATACATCCTGCCTCACTGCCTGACTAGTTCCAGCTCTCATCTCTAATGGTTACTATTGTTATTCTACCATTCACACAACCACACACATCAATTATACATTCTTCTGGGTCACAAATTCATTTTCTCAGGCAACATTTTTGTCTTAATGCATGACGCTTCTTCTTCAACCTGTGACCAAAGTTGAAGGTCTCAGTATTAAAAGGGTATTACTTTTTCTTAAACTATGTTGATCATTGGAAAAACAGCTTCATGGAAATCAGAAGGTGCAGCTTTTTGAACTATTTAGAAGAGTGTGTTTAGACCATATATTGTCTCTTTATTACAGCAAATGTATTAGGCAATACTTTGTGCTTTAGGTGAACATTTTTTCTTTTGTTCTATTGGTGCCTGGCAGCACAGCTATAATTAAATGTCCTCTGCCTTCTCTATTTTATGACACTTACAATTCAGTCATCTTAATTGGACTTTCCCTAAGCATATAAATGGCTGGCTCAAGAAGCAAAACTTTTTCAGTGAAGCAAACTCAAAACCTTTCACTGTGCATTATCTCAGTGACTTTTTTAGAGTCTTTGGCTTATGTTTGCCTTTTTTTAAGCGATTATGATGACAAAAGCTTCAGATAACTCTATTTGAAATAAGTCTAAGGCAGCTCTCCAAATTATTTTTTTTTGCATATACTATTCTCACAAACAAAGCCCTCATTATTTCTAGAGGGGCAAAGTAATTTCAATTTTGTAGTTGACAAAATAAATAGGGAAAGGTACCACACCACTTCCAAGAGTCTCTTGCACATCATGTATATCCTTAAAACTCAAAGTGGGAAATTCAGGGTAAGAGACCCGAAGCCTCCTCAGCAAGATGTGAAGGCCAGGCCTCAGCTTTGTCCAGCCACAGGAGCCAAGAGCACCCCATCAACAGCCAGCAGCAGCAGGGCCTCACCAGCAGTGCCAGGGGCTGGAGGAACACACCTAACTCACCATCACTCACTGGAGTGCAGAGCATCCACCTCAAGGAAGTTGCTTCCAAGCCCTGGGATGCCAACACCAGGGATGCCATCAGATCAACTCAACAGGTTCAAGACCAAGTCAGTGGAACAACCCCTGCAGCAAAACTGTTGTATTTCCATCATTTCCAGACTCTAGACTCAGCAGCCTTCTCAGCACACAGCCAGTTTTGCTGGCTACAAGATTAGGCTCCTCTCCTGCAGGCACATTGGGCACAACACCAAAATCATGGTATGTTTAAGTCATGCAAACTGACCTACTGAGAATGGATATTTGAGATAGTGAACCTTGTAGTTGGAAACAACCAAGGAAAACGTCCATTCCACTGGCAGACACAAACACCTGACAAACTGGAACAAATACACAGATAACTACAGAGAAACAAAAATTTGTATGTGTACATACACACAAAAATGTTCATACAAATGTACATTCCAGTACACACGCCCCAGCAGGCACACACCAGAACAGAAACCTGCTACTTGGCTTTTTGTCTACTGTTTCCTCCATCCAGCAGCTGCTTTCTCAGGATAGTATTGCAGTCAGAGGCTCATGCACAGTCACACCATTCTGGTCCTGAAGCATTCTCCTCACATGCTCAGTGCCTGCTGCCATCCTCATTGGGCAGGTCCAGCTTAATTGCCCTGCAAAAAGCAGCTCTTCCCTTTGGAGACCTGTGACCAAGGGTGTGGCATCATCAGGAAAATGCTTTAAAAAATATTTTCATGTTCTCTTCATTCTTTCTGGGGCCTAATTCAGGGCAGGAGAATAATTTCTGAAGTTGGCTTAGAAAACCTTGTCCTTTTCAAGCCTACGTAGAGGCATGGGACGAGTTATCTTAACTCACTTGTCTTCTTGTCCTGGTTTCTCCTTCCCCTGATCAGCCAAACAAGTCACATCTCTCTAAGGATATCAACATAGAGAGTTTGCAAGGGGTTTTACTCCGTCTTCAAACATGTACAGCTTTCAGGACAAGCCAATGTTCAGCATTCAGGATCTGCATTTTCCATGCTGCAAACTATCAGAAAGGGTCTTCAGGTGTTAAGGAACATAAAAGGATGATAATGGAGCCCATTTCAGGTACTTTATAACCACACCATGGGGACCACATTAATTCCTAGTCTCTAACCCCTGTCACCTAATCTGTGCCTTAACTCACTCCACATCAAGATTATTTTTAAAGAAAACCCTGGGTTTGCTCTTGTGAGGAGAGACGCAGCCTTAGAGGAGAGCTGAAGTTGAAGGGATGGCCAAAGCTCTGCATTTCACGTGGCCACAGGCTTTGGGCCTTTAAAGCAGCCAGTGGGAACCATTTAGCTGAATCCTGTTCAGATCTAGGAAAACTGACAGATAAATATTATTTTAACATAGAGGTTTCTGGTTGGCTGGTTGATTTGTTTGTTTGTGGAGGCAAAGGGGTGTGCTAGGTTTAACTTTATTATAACAAAGCCTATATAAATGCAAATACTGTTTTCATAGATATAATTTCATAAAGCAAAACTACCCACAATCTTTAGCAGTGAAATTCAAGTGGCAACTGTGACAAGTAAAGAAAAATGAATGCAGTTAACTTCAGCCATCCCTGCTCATCTGAAAGCTTGTGTCAGTTCCTAAATAAGCTTTTCATTTTCCCTATTCAGTCTGCTGATCTTTGTTGATTTACAGCATGAATGAGCATGGCACATTGCAACTTGTAGAGTATATTTTTCCTAAATAATAAAACATTTATTGCAGACCCATCAAGCCTGCTAGTAGCTTTGAATTATTATTGCAATGAAGTGCCATGTTAACAACTCATTTACATTGTTGCAGAAGACTCTGGGTTAACACTGTATGTAATTTCATCCCATTCAGGAGAGAGGACTCCTGAAATATATCTAGAGAAGATCAGGTACAACTTGATGTTATTTTTCTAATCAACTGTTTTTCAAGATGAAGCTGCCTTCATCAAGTCCATCCCACCCCTCACCTTCCCTGCTGAGCAATGGCAGCTGAGCAAACCATTTCCACATGGTGTTCTCAGCAAGCTCCAGCCTCAGGCTCTTCCTCTGTCAAAACAAGAAGAAAGTATATTTAGTGGAGAGCCACAAAGATCTTACTGCTTTGGGAAGAGAAGAATTTGTTGGGCAGAGAGTGAGGTCAGTATTTTGGTGGCTCTTTGAAGGGTCTGACCTACAGCTCCATCACTGGGGTGGGCAACAGCCCCTAGCTGAGGAGGCACAGGAGCCCAGGCTGCCTGTACGTGCTCGGAAGGAGCCACCAAGGGCAGGGCAATGCCCAGTGCTGCCACTCACCCCAGCTGCACGGGCCCAGAGAGAAGGGAAACACCACAGCAAGATGCTTTTGCTGGAGCACTCACATGTTTTGGATGATACAGTAACCATACTAATAATGATGATTATAACAATAATAAATTATTAACAAATGAGGAAAAAATCCCCCAGGAAGCACGTAATTCTCCACGTACCAATGAGAAATGATCTTGTTAGTCAGAGATTAGAATCAGTGTAACACTTCTTTCCATACTTCAACAGTATTGTTTCTAGGTCTTAACATTTAGTTCTGCTACTTATGAGAATTACATCCTTTCCTCAATATAATTTAATTTGTGTCCAATAAATCCAAATTCTTCTTGAACGCTCTTCCATTTCTATCTAATAAGCTGGGAGAGGTAACATCACTAACATCTTTAACTCTCTTGGGTACAGTCAGAGTACCCAAAATTTCACCAAATTTTTGCCATGTCCAAAAAATACTTTATACCACATCATCAGGTATCCAGTCCATTCCTGAGATCATTCATTAATAATTTGATCTCCTTAGTCTTTTAAGACATTCCAAATGAACTTCTTAGCATGCTGAAGTTTCACTGTCATTTTCTAAGTCCCTGAAACTGCTTATAGTAGAGAGGGCAGCATTTTACTTCTCATCTATTAGTTTCACTGCGAAAACATTTGGTTTACTTGGGTTTTTTCTTTCCCTAGTACTCCAGGTTGAATATTGCCTTTATTCACCTGAAAAAGCCTCCTACTTCAGTTCCATTTCAATCTCCTTCCAGGGGTTGACTCTAAACCAGCAACATGCACTATTTCCCCTTAAACTAAAAAAGCCAGAGCTTCTGTCCTACCAGCAGTTGCCTCATTTAATCCAGGAGCCAGATATGGCAGGCACAGGCACCACTTCCAACACACACGTACCTGCTCTCCTAACAGGCATCGATGAGAGAGAGGCCACCAGCAAGCAGTAGCCATGTGGCAAAAACTGCTAAATCTGTCCCCTTAGTTAGAGAAATATTCCTGCATGAAAAATCACGTTGCTGTTACTCAGCTAAAGTTGCATGACTGAAAAATACAACCATAAAACCCTCATCCTACCACCTAATGGTATTAAATAATGGTAATCTAACACAATTTCAATGCCCCTTTCACATGAATATGCTTATTCTGCTTTATTTCAAATAAATTACCCAGATAAAAAAATTATTTGAACAGTAAGGCACAAATAAGTGAGCATTATTGTTTGCTGGTTGACTAGATAAGGAGTTAAACATCTAGAGGTGAAGTGGAGGACAATTAATGTACTACCCTGCTTAATTATCATACAATGCCCACTTCTCAGGGAATTAGAGCTATTATGATCTACTCCTACGAATAAATGAGAATTTTAGCTCTCAGAGGGTAATGCAATAGTTTTGGAAATAATCTTTTTATGAGATTGTGGCTTTATCAGTTATGTTTCAGAGTCAGGATAAACACTTCTGTATCATAGGAGAACAACTTCAGACAGGCTTGCAATTTTAATTTGTTCTCCTATTTTTTTAGTTCACTTTTCCTATGCTCTTATTCTAGAAACCAAAGGAAAAATTAATTTGCTTCTTCACATCTTTTCACAAAACATTATCAGAACAGTAATATTCAAATAAAAACACAAACGATTATTTGAGCAATACAAACTATGTATAAATTGGTTTCCAATGCAACTGAACATCCAGCGAAAGCAGTCCTGATGATGCTCAGTGGTATCAATACACTGGAGGGTAACTCAATCACAGCTTCAAAGACAAGGAAAGAGGACAGGACCTTTCTTTTAGAATTTCATACGATGTTCTAAGACATTTGTTTGTAATCAATTTTACATAAAAATATTCTTCATGGGACATCTTGACCCAAATTCTTTGAATCTTTATCAACAGAACTGCTGATTTACTCTAAAGCTGCCCAGTTTCAGAGTTTCATATTCACCTTTCCAGCAGACAGAACAAACCTAAATATACACAGGTTTTAAAGCAGCTTGACCACAAAAGAAAGCTTTAGGACCCAAATAGTGGACCATATGTGATATCAAATGGGCAAGCCATTAGCATCAGCTGTGAACATATTGTACCAACTGGGAATGAAAATAAAACATTCAACTACCAACTGTTATAATCTGTAAATAGTCAGACCAATTCCTCTGGGTTCCAAAAATATATGAATAGGGTGACTCATTGGGGCCCCATTGTCCTGTTCATAGGTAATGCAGCAGATTTGCTCCTAGAAAAAAAAAAAAAAAAAAAAAAAAAAAAAACAAAACAGAAAAAGAACCCAGAAACTGTGGTTAGTGAGATCTGATATTAGCAACAGTCTTTATATGTTAAAAGACTCTTGGGCTTTTTGAAACCATATCTAAAGATTTCACATTAAGGATAACAAAATAAAGAATTCTTTTGAAGCAACTTTTCTCTGTACAATGTGAAACATTAAAAAAAAATATCCCCATTGCAAATTATGTTGAGAAACTGGCAGAATACTGGAAAATTTATAGAGGGCACCAAACTGCTGAGAATTCATTGTACAGCTGGCAAGTGCACTCCTACCTACTAGTTGCTTCACATTTAATAATGCATGTTATGAACAGATGGATAGAATGTCAATAAGGCTCTCTGTATCATCAGTGGTAATGAAATAGTGGACTTTGAATGTTTAATAGCACAGAAAACAAAAAGCCTAGAGGAAATTTGTCAATGTCGTGCATGCAATACTTCAGCAGTGCTTTAACACTGTTAGTGTGAGGCCATATGTTTCTTCTAACAGGATCTACTGTAGCTGGGTGCCAAAAAAAGTTTGACACTTTTTTTAACTCCTACAACATGTTAAGAGCAACACCCTGTGAATCAGTCAAGCAGAGTAGTCAGCAGAAGTGCAGTATCATTACACTTTTTATTCCTTTTCTCAATGAAAAGAAGTTAAAGGAAACTGACTAGTAAACATTGTTCCTTATACCTCTTTCAAAAAGACATTTGAAAGTAATCTCTTTACAATTAAATATAGAAATAAAGGCACTAACATGTATTAGGTAGATCTCGTTGTCAAGAGCTGTAGAAGATGTGAATTTAGAAAATATTGCAATTATAAGTAAAGAAGAAAATATACATAGCAGCACCTAGAAGTCAGACACATGAAAAGGAATAAAATAAAAATTCTCTTTGGAAAATAATCTTAGGCAAAACTCAGCTAAAATAGCCAGGAAAAATGCCTTGGAATAGCCAAAATGAAGAGGATAACAGCAAGTGGCCATTCTGAGATGCAGACCTGGGAATAAGTGGGAATGAGCACACCAGGCACAGGCTTTCTCTGTAAAATGGATGGAGAAACAGCAGCCTGGCAGGTAGTAGCACCTACAAAGGCTACAAGGGCACCTGGAGTGATGTTTCCACCCTGCACACTTTTCAGGGAAACTGTCCTCAATATTTCGGGAAGTGTCAGACAGCTGTGGCAGGTAAGCCTCTGTGAAGCAGCGAGATCTCGAGTTCCGCAGTACAGCTGGAATCCTAAGCATGTGAAGTCAGTGGAAATCAATGCAAGTTTAACTATTGATTCTGGGAGAACAATTAGACAAGCACTGGGTCTCTAACAGTCTGAAAACTTCTCAGGAAAGGCTCAAGTACTTTGAGCAGAAAACCAATATTTCTGCCTTGTGACTCACTCGTGACCAAACTCCCTACCCATGCCCTCCTTCCCCACATTCTCTCCCCAAAACCTTCCTGGGCTGTTCCAGTGCTACCCAGTCATGATGCCCTCAGGTGCGCACCATGCTTGTCAGCCAGGACACCAAAAGTGCCCCTGTTGATTTCAAAGCCATCACATAAGGCCACTGTGGCATGGGATCTCTACCACCACTGAACTCAGCTGTGAAAACATTCCTTGTGTTCAAAAGTAATTAGAGAAGATTGACAGACAAACAGCATTTCCTTAGAAAACCAAGCTAGAAATGACAGTCGAATGCTGTGTAAGCCATTCCAGTTTCTTTCCTGCAAGCCAGAACACTCATAACTAATAATAACAAAAAGAGTTGCATTAAAAAGAAAGCAAATTTTTCCAGCTGCCTGCAGTTGCTGGTCTACATAGCACCAGTACCCACTGCCATGCAGCAGGAGACTGCAACTGCTTCCTTGCAGAGGGAGAAGGATGTGCAGAGAAGCAGAGCCTGTCTCTCAGTGCCAGGAATGCACTGGCTTGCCTGTGCTCTGAGCTGGCACAGGCTGCACCCCTTCCTGCAGCCCCGAACTATGCAAACACAGGACTGGCCCACACTAGTAAGTCCCCCTGAAAATTTGTTACAGCTGTCTGCATTTCCCTGCATAGACAAATTTCAATTTCTCCTGAATAAGGAGCTAAAATTCAACCCAGGACTCCCAAATCAGACCTTGGGCTTAAGTCAAGCATCACCCTCCTTCCTCTTGCCTTCTTTTTCCTGGGAAACATTCTGAGTTCTGACCTCAACAGTTGCACCTAACAAAAATGAAGTGAATTTCGTGCAAGCTGTGGAAATACAAAGACTAATCAGTATACAGGCTTTTTACGAAGCAGAGCACCAAGAGGTGAGAAACTAAGAACCAAGTAGCAGTTGAGGATCCTCACTCACAATGGCTACAAGAGCTGTGCATCCAGAATTAGAAAGAAAGCAAAGGGACCTATCTCAAATCACTGACGAAAATAGGCTACTTATCAGATTTCTCATAACTGGAATCTCCTGCGTTTTTTGGACCCTGAGAAAGAGAACCTGAAGAAAATGCTGTGGTGAGCATCTGGCTGTCGTGTGGTTTGAAGGTAAATGTAGTTCTCAGCCTAGAAGGTCTTAGGTGGGTTTTTCAAAACCAAAAAGAAATTGATAAACTGAATAAAGTTTCTTAAAGGAAAAAAAAAATCTATAAGTATTTAACATGTATAAAAGCTATCAAGGAAAAAGGATATAACTAGAAATAATGGAAAGAAAAAGCTTAAGCTCAATAGAGTATCGGGAAAGTCTTCCTGACAGCGAGATATATTAGCCTGTGAAATAGTCTCCCAAGGAGAGATATGGAAGCTTTCACTTGGGATTTTAAAAACTAAAGTTGACATAACACTAAAAAATGTTCTCAATGAAATAATTCTACACTGGAAAAAAAAGCAGGCAGAATGATCTATTATGTCTTTTCTAAGTTTCTTCAGTCTTTGATGCTTTAGGAACATATCTTGAACAGCCAAAGGTTATCAGAAAGGAGCTTCTTCAATTAATATGATGAACAAGATTACAAAGGTGATCACTGTGAAAGTCTATTACAAAGCATCACTCTAAATACTAACAAAGGAGATGCTTTTCGGACAATGGAAGTTTTACCCAAGACCTGACAAATATAACCTCAATCCACCAGCTTTCAAATACATGCTTAGTTTTAAGTATGTCCTTATTTCCCATTAATTTAAAGAAACCCAAACCCATGTCTGAAATGAACTTAAAAGAAACAGGCTTCCCAATAGTCTTTGAAAAATTTCATACTCTCTACACAGACCCGGGAAGTGCTATGAGTAACCAGATTTAAACAAACAATGCTATTTGGTACACATTATATTAACACCTTTCCAGTCTCCACTGACATGTTTTGCATGTCTATGTTGAAACTGTTCTGTCTTATCATATATGTATATCATTACCAATATCAATATTTAGCACATACTATGTTTCATTCACTGCTCCAAGATCATTGATGAATAGTTAAACAGAGCCATGGAAATAACTGAATTGCTGAGTGAGTGGCTGAGAATGAAAATAAAGAAAAAAGTGGTCAGTAAAGATAGCCTACAATGTTTTTTTCTACTTTGTCATGCCAACAACTTATTAAACACTCAGCCACAAAGCAGTTGTAAACTATTTCCTCTAGGAACTTTACTGAGGGTAAATCAGGGCTGATTTAGAAGGAACTCTCTATTTATGTGCTTTAAATAACAACACACTATTTGTATATTTCAAAAAAATCCATCCTTTATATCCGTGGACATGCAATATATAACTTAAGAATAAAAATATCAAATATCTTGTCATCCAAAAAGTTGCATCGGCAAATATTAAGTGACTCTACAGCACAGGTGTCCCTCACTCTCTCAGTCATATTTTAAGTCCTTCACCCCCTTCCACCAGGATTTTATCCCAAAATAACTCCCCAGTTTGACACAGAAACACAGAACATCTGCACTGTCAGTCTCAGGAGCTTCTTGTACGGGGAGAGAGTCGGGGGGAGAAGAATTAGCTCATTGTCCACTCTCCTACCCATCCCACTGCTCCTTGGGCAGCCGAGTACCCCACCACCCCACAGGGACCCCAGCTCCCCTTCCTCCCTCCACCTGGCCCTTTCCTACCTTTTCTCCCCACACCCTTTTATTTTTCCCTCTTATTATAAGACTTTTCACAAGCATTATTATTATTATTATTGTCTGAGTTTTACAGCTGGCACATCATCCCCTGCTGCACTAAATCAACACTTGTGAAAGCAGCAGCCTTCGAGTGACTGAGTAGAGCTGCTGCTTGCAGAAGTGTCAATTTGGTACAGCAGGGGATGGGGTCGCAGCTGCTGGAGAAGAGAGGCCCTATTTTATGCCTCAAAATGATAAAAATGTCAGAGGGGAGGGAAATCTGTACAAAATATTAAAAGGGTGTAGAACAAAGAAAAGAAAGATGAGGAAGAGGGGAAGAGGGTTCAAAGGAAGGAAGAAAGAAGAAAATGACACTGCACAATGGAACAAAATCACTGCTGAATAAGAAACAGGATTTTTGTAAGTAGGCGCTTTCAAGTTAAAAACAAGTCATATGCATATCATAAAATATAAACCTGATGATAGTATCTTTCTGCTTTGGGGGGGAATGTCTGGCTCATTAGACTGAAATTATTGTCTTAACTACAGCTGTGATAGGTTAGGATATGTTTCTAAGCACAAATGCTGGGCATAAAAAGATTATTTCACAGAGGGCTTGATTTTAAGTGGAAATTTAAAGTAGAAGACTGAAAATCCCGCATTCAGAAATTTGAATCAGCAAATGTGAACAGAAATTCCATGTTCTGGAGTAAACTTGGGCACCTCTAAATCTACCACTGTTTAGAGGCTCCCATTTGAAAGTAGGTACCTATTATTTTGAAAGTTATAAGGAAAATAAACCAAAATAAAGTGTAGATCCAAAAGAAGTCACAAAATTCATGTTTGCTTTACACACCATATAAATAAGCAAATCTAATGCATATTTCAATACTATTGTCAATAATGTTTTGCTTTTAAGGATTACCTTTGTTTCTTCTAATCTTTTTCTGGGAGCTGCTGCTTTACTCTCTATTAATTTTCTAATGTGTACTTGCAGTGAGGGAAAAAAATGGACAATACAGCTTAAAAACATAGCTCTGCTAAGAAAAAGAAAAAAAAAGCGATTAAGTACACCATTTATGTATTTCCATAGAAAAGTGAATCCACCTCCCCTGCACTGCTGCTATGCTTTGACAGACCATGGCATCCCAGGTGGAGCAGAGACGGGATTCCTGAAAAAGCAGTGCTCTGCTGCAGAATTGCCTCCCTCAAGGCTCACAGCCCTCTCAGCTACACGTGTACCATGCGCAGAATATTTTCCAACCATGAACATAGAAAGTTGCCGCTGGGTCAGCCCTGGGTTCAGAGAAGGCTTGGAAGAGCAGAAGTGCCACTTTTCCTCCGCTGTTTATTGAGAACCACAAGCAGCTCAGCTTAGTTGAAATGCTGTGCTCAGAAGTCCATCCTGCTCCCTTTTAAGCCAAAAGCAAAGCTCCCATAAGTCTCCAAAATTTACCTCTGTAGGTCACCTTATATATACACCTAAGCAACCTCATTTTCTGTCTTTGTTGCTTTTACTTGGCAATATCACCAATTCAGACACTAGATGAAAAGAATAACAAAAGTCAATAAACAAGTAGACAGAACTAAAAATCAGAAGCCAAATGAAAAGCCTTTCCCACGAAAGGAAAATACATAGACTAGATATTCCCTAACAAGACAATTTAGCTCTGCAACACTGTTAAAGAGACAAGGCAAGTGGGTCTCGTGAATTTTACACAAAAGTTTCAAGAATTTCTCTTTAAAATATTTACAGAAAGTTCATCAATTCATCTGGCCCAATATTTAAGCCACTTTGCCAAAAGCAGGACTTGGTTTATAAGTCTCACAGTCATTGACTGAGATGAAGATTTTATGAACCTGCAGGGCTCCCTCCCTGCATTTCAGTTTTTGGTAAGGTGGGTCTCAGCTGTCCTGCTGCCAGGGTGGATACCTAACCACCGTGTGCCTTTCTCCATGCTCTGAAATCCTTGTCCCTAAACTGCCAGAAAACAATGAATTTGTGCTTGGTCAGAGCCAGGGGAGCCCAGCCAGCAGGTGACACCCAGCACAGCCATCACCCACCAGCTCTCCTCCCAGGAGCAGCTCCTGAAGGACTGGGAGCATCCCACAGGGAGTACCTGCATCCTGCAAGGTACACCTGGCTATACCAGCACACACACAGCAAGTTCCTGTGCTCCCAGAAGTTAAACACAGCTATTTGGCCTTGGAAGACCCCAGTGCAACTCAATGTCTGGCACCCCTTTGGACTCGCAGTGTTTACAATACTTGTGGTTCCTCTGGGTGTTCCAGCACTCCTTCAATCAGGCAGCCTTTAAACAGCTGGAGTTCTTCAGATTTGTTTGTGAGGATTTTAAGGCACCTTTGCATTACCAGCAGCACATGCAGCAGGGCCCAGGTGCACTGTGAGTGCATGTTTTGGGGCTCATGTGAGAGGGAGGTGGAGGCTTCCCAAGCTCTCCTACCAGAGAAGCTGTGTGATGTGGGGACACTTGGATGTGATAACCCAAAGGGGCCCTTCCTCAGGACTATACTTCTCCATGTTAGGGCTTGTTTTCTTTCTACTTGCACTGTGTGGCTTGATTCAACACACAACCTACGGTAATACCTCTGTCCTCCTGTTCTGACCTTACCTGGTCCCTACACTATTTGTAAGGTGAACTTTCAACATTCTCCATCAAAAGGCAGATAGATGCAGATTCTGCCTCAAGTAAAAATCCAGCATACATGTAAAGAATGAAGAGTGTCATATCTGTAACTGGCCTTGGAATATAACATTAGTCATTTTTCAAAGACTTTTGGGAAGGAGCATATTTGCAGGACAGATTTCAAATGTGGTCTCAAAACTCAAACACTTTGTCACAAGAATTTATTACTCCCCTTATGTCCACTTCATTTTGCAAAGTAAATTGTACAGCCCTTCAGCTCCTATCACTACTCTGTTGCGCATCTGGCAGTCATCACTCTTTATTGATACTCACGTTTGACTCCGTGCTTCATGTTCATAAGTCTTGAAAAGATACAACCATTCCTTTCTTCACAATTTGTCAAATTTAAACACAAATATAAAAAAAGGCCACAAAACCCTTCAACCTCCAACTACATCGATATTGAAGTCAATAATCAACAATGACTACTAGCTTAGGTATGTGGCATTGTTTTTCTCTAGTGGTTAGACTAACAATACAAATAGCAGACTAATTATTAAATTAAAAACTCCTTTGTTCAGTTGATAGAGCCATTAGGTGCTAAAAAAAACATGTTTGGGTTCTAGCAAGATTAACATTGTGTCATCTCACTATATTATGTCAACATATTGATCTACCAGTCTAATTGTATAGCGTTCCTCAGGCTTGTTCTAACCTTATACAAAAAGGCCTCCCAGATCAAGCACAGTTGTTAAGTTAGCTGCAGCTCAGCCTAGATAAAACATATGCTATGCAAAAACAAGAGCAAAAGATGGCCCCTGCGCACATTAGGCAGTTCATCAATTCAAATACTTCTCTAAACCTCCTCCTTGCAGCAATACCAATGTAATTGAAAATTTCTTCATGAACAAATTTAAGGGCACAACAGTGACATTAAGCAAATTAATAATTATCAAACAGATCTGTGCCCTTTTCATTTACCTTCTTCAGCTGGTAGATATTCATTCAGCTCATTGTGTATATCGAATTACAAGAATGCCTCAGACCATCTTCAGAAAGTGTTTGCACAGTATGAGCATGGGACTACCGAAGACAGAGAGCTATTGTCCTGCCACCAAATTCCTCTGTCTTTTACAAGATCTACAGTGTTTCCATGCAAAGTCCTGCAATAAGAACTTCTCAGTTACTCCTCAGCATTAAATGCACTTCCAAGGGAAAAAAAAAAAAAAGGGGGGGGGGGGAGAAGGAGGAAGGGAGAAAGCAACGTTTTACTTTGATCTTTACATAAATCACCAATTTAATGTAAACACACATGGAGCATGGAGTGTAAAGCCCCAGTTCTTTAAAATGGGCCTAGTTTTTAACTGTCACTAATTCTTTCTCCAGTTTACATGTTTTCCTTCCCTTGAACTAGTGGTAAAATACCATTGCCCATTCAGCAGCAAGGGTCAGTACAACTATTCCTGGTCCCCTAGGGTTGAAGTTTTGCTCTAGAGCTGCTCTTTTACTGTGTCACTCTGAATTAAGAGATAAGAGACTTTTCATAGTTCTGAAAGATGAACCATGGTTAAACAAGGACTCAAACACGTCAGTAATCCCTGCTTTGAATGGGGTGCAATAACAACTGCTCTGTCAAAAGGTCTTGTGCTGGTAATTGTGTTTGGTCCCTGATTTACATTGGTGACAAACATGGTTTCACTTATCGTGACAAATGACAGATGCTAGTCATGGTGTTTATGGCACACTGATGCCATACTGGTAGGCACAGTATAACACAATCCAAACAGAACAGAAAAAAACCCACATTTTGGCTTTGGGCAAAATCAGTGTGTCCTGCTAACAGGATAGATCAAGATAAGAAAATACAGCTGAGCTAATAATATGCTGTGTGACAGTAGTTCCCACAGTTGCTAATGATGCAATGGCAGAACTTCTGGCCTGCTTTCTACAAGTCTTTATTCACACCAGCTTACACCTCAGAGAGAAAACCAGTAGAAAGCAGCCAAAAATTTCCTCCCACAAGAAAACTTCCCTCTGTCAAAAAAACTCAATAAATACATTCCTAAAAGATTCAGAAATCTGAACGTTTGTAACACCAGTTGAATTCCAGGCATTTTTGAAGTAAGTGATTTTTTAAAAATCAGAATTCATAGCCTTTAATACTGAAATGAGCAGGTAAGAAATAACCGTATTTTACACAATTATCCATTATTATCTATTTCAAAATAGCCTAAAATTGCATACATATAGCCAAGATATAAGGCCAAGTACAGGACTACCACAGTACATTTCCCACTCTTAGGATTTTACTTCTAAGGACTGACATGGGTTGCTGTGCTGCTTGGGGTGGGAGTAAGCATTAGGAGGACACCTGAGAGATGAGTATGCTGGGCAGAGGATGTTAGCAAAGGGCCACCTAAAGCTGTGCCCATCTCACAGCCCCTTCCTGCCCTCCCACCAGCCACACTGCTCACTGCTCCCAGACCCACCAACACAGCCGCTCTCCAGACTGCTCTGCAGAGCACAACAGGATTTGACCCACCTTTTAACCAAAACCAGAGAGGTTTTATCACCTCCTCTCCAGCCCAAATCCATGGCAGGCACAGCCAGCTGCAATAGCCTCAGATGCTGCATTGTCCCATAAACACTTCTGGGTTATTTCTAAAATGCTCTCAAGCACAACAAGGGGAAAAAACATTACCGTCAATTAATTCTTAGCATAACGACAATTGTGAAAGTGGAGCAAATATTTATTTTCTAACGCGTGTGTTGCCATGGAAACAGCTGCCAGACGCCGTGCGCTCCGAGGGCTGGCCAAGGCTCAGGTGCGGCGCGGCCCCAGGAGCCCGCAGCGCCCAACAGGAGGCTGGCACAGGCGGGCACAGCCTGCCACGGGGGAGAACGGGAAAAGCAGCGCTAGTTCCCAGAAAGCTACTGCAATTTACGCTCGAGCAGCTCTGACCTACTTTGTAAGTAGCAAGTTATCTCATTAATTTGCTCAAAATAGCAGATCATTCTGTGTGAAGAGACGAAAAACAAAATCCATCATTTCCACTGCAGGGAGAATCACCAAAATGAGACAACTCTGTGCTTGTCACTGCAGCTGTGGTTTCTTCTCGGAGGTAATAAGCAGATGACCAGTAGATCTCTAGTTCCGCGGGTGCGAGACAACAACTGAAGCCAGCAAGCCTCTGCAAGCTGCGCATGGGAGAGGCCGGTCCCTCCCAAGGCATCCCACATTAAAGCTGTCAGCGCTGAACTCAGCAGTCCTCGTCCCACACATGGGAGTCTCCCTCACTGAAGGGCTCTACAGCAATATTTGGCAACTTCTAAAAGGGAAGTTTCCCCAGGTTTTGGTTACTAGTTGGTCTACAAGCGTTTTTCCCCTCAAAGCTTATTTGTCCTTTTAAAGGATATATGCACAGACTTGGTAAAAAGCAAAAAGGAAAATCTAATTAATACTAACCCTATAACTTTTTCATTTTGCCCTTAACAAATCATTCCTTGATCTTTTCTGTATGACTAAAAATTATTTTACCCCCATTAATTAATTAAGTGCAATTAATTTTGTTTTCGGGTTTATATTATTATTGTATCTATATATTAAACACACAGTGCATACATACACGAGCATGTTCAGCTAGTATTCAGATGGAGGCATGGGAGAATTCCTTCAAAAAAAAAAAATCAATATTTCAGTCCAATTATAAAAGAAACCAAATCTTCAAACACTGGAGTACAACGTAGCTACCCTAGAGAATAGATATTTGGTTTTCTGACCAGCAGTAACAGTTTGTAATTGAACAGCTGCAGAAAAGAGAGGAAACAAACATACAACAAATTAGTTTCCAAGCCTATGTTCACAGAAAATTTCTACTCTATTGTGCTTTTGATCATAACATGATAAACAGAGTTCCTCCCTTCCTTCTCTGATCTTCTACAAAACAGATTAGAATGGTCTATAGAAGTTTAACCTATTATACTGCATAATCCCTCACTCATGGAAGCAAATTAGGCATAGAGTAGCTCAAGAACTGAAATCTATTCATGACTGTTAGGAGTGTCAGGTCCCAAGTAGTAATTCACTTATTAAACAGATACAATCCTTTTCCAAAAATATTTACTATGTTCTGCTTAAAAACGGTAATTTTTTCTTGTAGTTTTGGTTTGGTTTGGGTTTAAGTGCCTCTGTCATTATTAGTATTGCATTATTAGCATTGTAAACTATCTAAAGGACAAGGCAAAATTTTAATCATACTTATTTTAAAAGTGCAAACCCTGTTTCTAGATTTTCAGAGAGAATGGAGGAATGCATAATAAAATATGAATTTAATTCATATATGTGTATGTGCATCTATTTATATTGGTATAGTCTACTGCTGAAGTCATAAATGTTTTAATCTATTGACTGTGTTTGTTCATTTCCCATTTTCAGGAAAGAAAGAAAAAGAAGGTTCTTTACTACAGTACAAAGAAAAATGTTCTAATACCAAAAGATCCAATTAAAATAATAGGGCCATTTGTTTCAGGAGGATTTCACACATACAAGAGAAATGCTAACCCTTGGGAGAATGTTCTCAGCTCATTTAACAATATATGTTTCCTCTGATATGAAAACTTTAGCTTTTGCATTATAACATCATTGCTAACAAGGCACACGTATATATCTCATAAGTAGATGGAAACACAAATGTGGGAGGAATTATAATAGTTCTTTTCCATACTGCACTCCTCTCAGGATAGACTTGCATCTGTTGTTTACTCACCTGGGTAGCTTTTTTCCTCTCCACACATTTAAAATACACACTCAAGAAAGACTCTGTACTTTGAAAGACAATAAGAAAAAAAGCAAAGAACTAAGATACACGGGTCAGGAAAAGAAACCATGAAGGGAAACACAGGAAGAATTTGTATCCCAGTCCAGGACTAACAAAACATTTCAAAGGGTAGCTGGCATAGATTTTTTTCCATCAGCTAAAAAAAAGCCAGAGCACAGTGTATGCTAGGACACCTTGGGCAGGGCTGCACAGATGCCAGGAGCTCCCTGGCTTCTGTCACCAGCCAGGGACACCAGCAAACCCGAAATCTGCTACTCAGGAGGTGCCGTTCTCACCCAGGCAGTCTTGATGGCAATGAAATAGGCTAAAATTATTAGGTCATTAGAAGTTCACTTCCCATTTTTGTGTACCTGGAAAAAAATTCTGATTGGAGATGAGCTTTTCATTTTTTAACTGGTTTTATGAGTCACTTAAAGATAGTCAGGACTAGGATCTGATGTCAGTGAACAATTTCTAACACCTGGAAATTTTAACATTGCAATAAATTCATGTTCTAAAATCTTCCTGTTTATACCAGCATCTAATTTTCTCTATTTGTAAGAGAGAGTTCAAACTTGATCAGTCAAGCCATTAATGAGGGAAGATTTATTTTCATAGATCACTTTCCTTTGACTATCAGCACACAAATATTTCTACCTAACTATGAGGACAAATGTAAAACTAAGATCTGAAACATCAAATCCCTAAAAGAATTTAGGCAATAATCTCAAATTACAGATACAGTCCTACAGTCAAAATGTCAAAATTATGTCCAAGCAATTCAGGATAGAAACATGAATGATGCGATTAGGCATTTCATAAAGCCTACATAAGGGACAGATCTCTAGGAAAAAGCTGGTCTCTGAATACTTTTTTCTGCAATACAGTACTTGTAAGTCTAGGACTAAAACTTGCACATGCCTTGTATATTTGATTGACTCCATAAGGTTTTCATCTAAATTCAAAATATAACTATGTTTAGATATATTTGAACATTTTATTGCATTTAGTTACGAGAGATGAATTTTTCCTGAGAGAACCTAGGGCACACAACATTGCCAGATCATTCCAAACAAGTTAATTCTGAAATGGGCTTGAATCAATAACACAAAACAGGCGGTAAAGCCAATTTTTACGGTAGTCATGGTTGCATAAAATAATATCAAGACAGTGAGATTGTAAGCTCCCTGCATCACAAATATAATTTGCAACCAACTCCAAGCACAAAGAGGCAATAGATAGGCGGAAGATATAGATAAAAACAAATGATAGATAGATAGGACAAAAGGAACTGGAGGTAAAGAAAGAATGCAGAGTAGTTGCCATTCAACACAGCGTGAAAAAAAGCCAAACAAGTGCAGCTTGTAAGTAATTCAAGGTAAATAGAATGCTTTTCTTTCATTTAGGCTTTAAAATTGTTATGAAAAGCCTCTTTTTTCACTCCATCTGTAAGACCTAGGCAGACAGGGGATGAATGTATAAATAAGTATGTCACTGCAATACATGGCTTTTAATGAAAATGGATTTTTAATGATCCCAAAAGCTACATTTCTCTCTGACTTGCTCCATTTCCAGACTATCAGCATGAAGTACGCACAGCAAATGCACTGGTTTTGCACGTCCTTCACTAAATCCCAGGACAACCAAGCGTCCAAGCACTGTAAAAACCAGAGCTGCCATTATGCAGAGCAGATACAGAGAAGCTGCACGTCCTTCATTGCTTTTATTGAACTTTCAGAGCTCTGTGACACCACTGTGCCTTCTCCCACAGCAGACCCCAGAGTGGGTTACCTTGCACTCCATGTGCATAAATAAAGGATGATGCATGGCAATGTGCCTTCCTGTTGTTCTCTGCCTCAAGGACACTTGTTAAAAGTGTGCCATTCCTCCCACTCCCCCAAGCAGGCACACTGTGTTGAAGTGCTCCATGTAAAACTCCGAGCACACAAATACCAGAGGATTTGGTTCACAAACGAAGAAAAGTCACAAGGGGGAAAGAGGCTGATGCAATCCACAGCCTTCTTGCTGTATGAACACAATGAATTCTTCTTTCCAATGTCAAAGTTCCCCTTTTAGTCAGTGATAAACAAAAATCTCACTGAAAAATGTGTAGAAATGTACTGGCTAGTATAAATAACATTTTTTCCTGTTCTTTCATGTAGGCAATAATATTTTTTTTTAGATTTCAGCATCATCAGAGAATAAAGGAACCTTTTCCTTGCTTTATCATCATCCATGAAGTTTTATCTATAAATATTTCCTGTAAGGTAGGTCCATGGATTAGGAAACTCTAATATAGTTGTCATAAAACCAAGATAGCATTTAAAATGGGCTGGGACTCCTGTATTCATTTCATGTTCAATGCTTCAAGGTAAGCTTTGTGCAACCTATGTTACTTGGACAAAAAAATCTCCATGTTTATCTCGATGCTATCATTTTACTTCTTTGACATATTAGAAGACATAGAAGGAATCCAAAACCAGAACACTGATAAAAAAGATAGTGACTGAGAGGTGCTACACAATCAGTTAACAAATGCTCCCATCCATTAATGAGTCAGAGGGCACAGCCTTATTAAGGGCCCCACAGAATCACAAAATCAAATATCTACATTTCCTAACAAACAAACAAAAAAAAACCCAAAAAACCAAAACCAACAAAAAAACCCCAAACCATTTTTTGGGCACTGTCAAATTCATAGTTTTTTCCATTTTGTCTGCTCTCCTGACTCAGACTGTCTCCCAAACAATATTTACCAAATGTCTCTCCCTTCTTCATTTAAATCAGTTCAAAAACTGTACCTGTTTCATGAGACCCATGCGTGCTTCCGACAGCTGACATTTGAGAAAAAACAAGTCAAAGAACTTCAAAATCCTAACTAACTACATTAAACTGTAATCACCAAAGAGAGTGCCAAGATGAGCTCTGGCAGTACAAGACATCAGCAAGGCAAGCGGGGGTGCCCCAGGGACACGGGTGGATTTATGGTGCACGGCCTGGGAAGGACCCCACACGTCCCATGCTACCAAATGTGGCTGAAATTCAGCAACAGCACCCAGCAGTTACTGAGTGCCCTGGGGACACCAGCACGGCCATATTCGCCTCATTCCTCTAGAAAATAAGGCAAAAAATCCTTGCAAGAGTGCCACAAAACAGAACAACAACAAAATCAAGCTACAATATTAAAAGCCAGAGTTCATTTTAAAACAATAAAATGTGGGAAGAGCTTCGAAAACAAGAAGCTGCTGTGAACAGCCAGAGGATGCAGTCAAAGCCAAGGCACAGACAGCTAAAGTCACTTGCCAGCGTACAGATTCACTCCAAGCTTCATTTGAAGTTATCAGTGCTTCCACAGAGTACAGGGGAGGAACCAGATTTGCCCTAAAAGGCTAAACAGGACTCTTTTACATACACTTTTGCTGATACACAACAAAGTATTTTATACAGCACTTTCGTTGCTTCATTTTAGCAGTCCTCCCACATTGTCTAGATGAGAGACAATTGCACAGTGGCAGGTAAATCTTGTTAGAAGGCATCCCTAATAAGAGGGAAGATAACATCCATCTTGCCTCTAAAATACACAGAAAAGTCGCAAGTCTGTGTTGTGTATACTGAGGTACTCTGCCTGAGATTCTTTAAATAAAATTTGGTGAGGAAGAGACTTGCAGCTTTTTGAAGCAGTTTCCTTCAGTACTGCCATATTTCAAATTATTTTCCTGGCAGCTATTAAGGAACTGCTGTTACTGGAGCAGATTACCAGCCATAGGACTGTCTTCTATGGCAGTCAGCAGAGGCCCAAGCCCACAGGAGTTTGGTGGATGGGTCCAGCTGCTGGTCCAAATCCAGGGACTGTGACATGACCCTGAATGTTAGAGGTTCATGCCCATTTCTGCATTACTTCAAAGAAAAGAAAATTACTGCAAAGAATGCAGTACCCTCCAATCCAGGGTACCCTTAAAAGGATCCAGGTCACTCCTGTACCACAGTTCATACAAATTAACTTCTTACATATTTCTGTCAAGCTAATGGACACAATTCAAAGACTATACAACCTTAAAGACATTTTAATGTGTCCTTTTCAACTGCCTTATTTAAATTGTATCATTTTTCTAAAGCAACACCTTATACCCTTGAGTCGGATTTGTTAATTCTGTATTAAAATGCATCCCCTTTCTCACTAATAGAGTGTTTTAAGTTATGCTCACACATTTTTAAATTCCTATTCACTATTAATCAAAGCCATAATTCTCATAAACTTAAGCATGGGGTTAATTCCAGATGCAGACAGTTAACATATTCTATGTTTTACACATATTTCAGAGAATGCAAGTTAAACAATATTTAATCAGTCTAAGATAAAAGTTTATTTCCACTGACTTGAACTACTTTTGAATGTGAAAGACAAGTCAACCAAACTAAGAAAAATGAGCTACTACAGACAATACTGTCCAAAGTATACCTAAAAGCTGTTAAAAGTCCACAAATTTTCTTCATCCACCACTCATGACAAGGAATCCCCCACAGTAAGGGACATCACTGTTTCTGTCTATTCCATACACTCTCTTTTTCTTGCTTTCTCTTTACTCTTGCAGTCTAACCATCTTTCTCTCTCTTTATATTCCCTCTGATCTCTGCTTCTCCTCTCAGGTGCATTCCTGCAGCAAGAATGCAATGAGGACAGCTCAGCCACTGCCCCAGCTGATCACCCACCTGCTGCATGTTCACTCCAGCCCAGGATCACTCGTGTCATCATAGGCAAAACTCATTCTCCTTCTGCTTTTGAAGTACACACAAATAATTTTCAGCCCAAAATTCAAGGGTTTTTTCACACCCCCAGAAAATCTTGCTAAACTTTTAAATTAATTTCTCAGATTAATTTTTCAGACAATTACGGTTTTTTTCCTGTTTTATTTTTCAATGTATCAATTGCTGAATAAAGAATTATCTTCAAATACTTACAGTTGTTAGTCCCCAACAGTTATCTTAGTTATCTTAGCTCAGTCTTTTTGCAGTCTCTGACTATATTAAGCCCAGGCAGATATGCTACTGACATCCACATGCCCAAATGTAAAGGAATGCCAGCAATTTCAAATGAAATCAGTTTTATTAGTTAGATGTTACTACCGGTGTTAATGCAGCTCTTCAGTGCCTGATGTCATTTTTTAAATTTTTACTATCTACTTTTTATTTTCAAAATGCTTCTTATTCCCCTGTTGCTGTGAAAACCCGGCTGTATATATAAACTCTCTTATTAAATGCTTCCAAGCTAAGCAAGGTAGCAAAAAGAAAATGCTTGCTCCTACCTTTCATCGATACCTGTCTTTGAAATTATGTGAGTATATTGGCTGTACATTTGGGCATTTTTGAAAAAGAATATTTAGCCAATAACATGACTTAAACTTTTTCACAATGTTTAAGACACTGCTCTCATAAATATCTGTAAAAACAGTCTCATTTAAGTCCTGAAAACACGCCGCAGTACAACCTGCCCATAAAACACTTTTGGGAAAATACAGATGAGGTTCTGGATTTCCAGCTGCAGCTGCAGTAAGGCAAAAAACCTCATAATCATAATCCAAAGAATCCTTACTAGTTCTTGAAGGTTTTTTTAATACCTCGTTAAGAGGTTGACACAATAGTAGTTATATCCATAAATAAGATATTTTTATTACAATCTAACAAAATCAAGACTGTAACCGTGATTCATTTTTTTTAATAACCTTAGTGCTTCAAGACTTCCAATCCTAATGGAGCAATCATGCATCACTGTTGTGTTCCAACAGAACTATTAGGCTCTGTGCTATGTCAGTGTAATTGCAGTCTAATGGTTTACACTATCATAATGGCACTAAATATTTTACTAAACAGAGCACAATATCTAAAAAGTGATTTAAATTGTTCCAGCTTTAAGATCATACAGCAAAGAAAGAACTGTTCCTTTCTCTCTGAATTGAGAGTAACAAAGATGTCAAAATTGGTTTCTTGTTTCTCCTAATAAATTGGTTAAAACATAACATTAGAAGCAGAGTTTTAAAATTACAGCATAAAATGAGTCAGTAAAAAATGAAAAGTATTAAAATATTTTGAGGCATTTTGATGCTCTGCTTTAGCAGGCTGGCATGGTTCAAATTGTCAGATTAACAAAAGATACGGAAGTACTCTATTCAGAGTCTAATCTGGATTTTTTAATCAGAACTTCTGATTATTTACCTTAATAAAACTTTTAATAAAAATCCCACTCTGTGCAAGTGTAGCATATCACCACAAATTATCTAAGCAGTAGATAACATAATTACCCTGCTTTTGTGACGAATACCAGCAGGGCAGCAGCTGAGCTAGCCGCGAGCCCCAGCGGTGTTCCCCTCCCCGGAAGGCACTGTGCCGTGCAGCCGGGCTGGCAGTGCCAGGAGCGGGGTGACTGCCAGTGACCTGGGCACAGGAGGCACAGACCCTTCACATGCCCACAGCCTTCTGACTCACAGCAGTAACTGGATGAACGAAGTCAGGCTGCTTGTGTAAGGAGGGACCATCAGTGGTAAGGATTTGGTAAATCCTGCATTGACACACCACAGTAGCCCTAAACTGCACCTGCAACAGCCGCTGCCTTACTCCCTTGGCCAAAACCAAAAATATCTGTAACTCCAAAAGGCGCACTGAAGCTAGTACTAAAGGTGCTCAAAGCTTCTGAGATTGCCTCCAGAACTCCTGGAATTTATTTTTAAAAACCTACTTTGCCTAAAGATAATTTATACCTAATTCTATTCACTCTTTTTATTAAAAACCCCTATTTTTTTACTTCTAGCTGTAGTATTAATTTACAGTGTTTTTCAAACACCATTTTCTTGGAAAACAAATCTTTTCTTTTTCCCAAAAACCATGACATTTTTTTTCAGAAAAGGCTTTTTGAAATTGGACTAGGACACCAGGGGTTTTTTTTTCCAAAATTTTGTTTACTACTAGTATTTTCTACAACACTGATCTGCTTAAAAAAAATAAAGAGCAAAACCATGTTTGTAGTATCTAGAGAACATTTTGTGCAGCTCATAACTCCTTGATTTAGGGACTGTCAAGATCTAGGATCAGTTTGTACCTGGAGAATAAATTAATTCTGTTAAAACAGAATAAAATAAAACTCGTCTTTTAACTCACACAAGAACTATTTTTTTAAAAACGTGAAATGTAGTGAATTCAATAATTTGGTACTAAATAATCTTTGAGCTTGCACAAAGGTACTAATAACAAGAACTAATTATTGAGCATCCTGTGAGAAGCTGTAACTTTCTCTTTCTAACATTGATGGTACATTCTCTTTCCAACCAAGCTTTGCTCAGGCATAGAAGCATCTCTCCAGCAAACACTCCCACAGGATTCAATATCTGCACTACATTAAAAAAACCAAAAAACATTTGATAAGGAAAAATGTCACTTAAACCAAACTTCCCCAATAAAGCATCAAGTTTGTTTCTTTTTTTAACATACGGGTACAAAAAAAACAGGGTAGAAAATCTGTTTTCTAAAGATCTCTAGGATTTATTGATACAGTCCACAGACCTAACCTATTACTCTTAGATAATTACCTTACACAGTATTCTACTTACGTGGAGAAGTTTAATTTTAATTTACAGTTTAATTGTCCTACTTAAGGTAAGCCTGTCACCTGTGTCACTTTGTGGTTCATAACCATAATCCTCATTTAATTATTTACTCCAAGGGAGCATTTTAATTATGGATATTACTATGTGTGTAGAGTAACTTATACTCGAGGGCAGTGAAAATTTATACAGTAGAGTGCTCACCTGAATTTCCACTGGCTGCAACTCCATGTGCAGCGCTCAGCTGCAGAGGCTGCTTAGACTGCTGAGAGAGGCTCTTCACCTTCTTTGGCCTAGGACCACATCTGGGGTGCCTGAAAACAGGCAGGACCACCCGGGCACAAATGGCTCAGATGATGACTGCAAGGCTCCCAGCTGAAATATAAATGAGATAATAATAACTTCTCACATCTACATTTGACCCTGCAAATAACCTTTGGACATGGGAGCAGGCACACAGCATTGGCTCCGGGGTGAGGTCACCACTGTGCCCCATTTCTGTGGTGAGCAGTAATGGAGTGACCAGAAGAGAGGCACAGAGCATAAGCCTTCATCTGATTTATTTCTTGAAATTCGAACAACCAGTGATTTATGGGTTTCCTAAGATAGGGGCTGCCTGTCAGCTTTTTTTTTTCCATAGCCATCAGTTGACCAATATTCTATTAAATTACCTAATATCTTTTCAAACTAGCTATATTTTTAGCTTTCAAAGTATCACATTGCGGCAAGCTCCATCATTTAAAAATTAAAAAAAAAAATAAAAAGAAGAAAATAAAAAAAACACTGCTTTGTGCTTGCTTTAAATTTTCCAAATTTGTGGGTTTGTGTCCTATCGCTGGGTCATCTTCCCAGTAATTTTAACTTTCAAAGCAGATATTTCATCATCACATGAGTGGCACTATACAACTTCCCTGCTCTGCACTAAGCAATATTTTTAATTGCCTGAAGTCCCAATAGGCAGCTTTAAAAAACTGAAAATATTTTAATTTTTAACATACTTGGCACAATAGGAACCACTGCCCTGCAGGTACACCCAGCCAGAAGGGATGATAAGGGATGCCTTGTCACCAGGCTAGCCAGCAGGTCAGCCTGGGGCAGATGGGGACAAGGAGCTGCCCAGCCTCCTGTTCTACATACAGAAAACATGTGCCAGAGTGAAAAAAAGGAGCCCAGGCTCTGAAGTCCTTTTTTTACCACTAAAACACTTCCAGCATTTGCAGTCTCCCTGATTTACTGTTCAACACTCCTGACTCACACATCCTGCTTAAAGCCCAGGGAGCCAGGCAGCCCCACGGGCAGTCAGAGGTGTTTCCAACTGGGATCCTTCCCTCCTGGAGAAGCTGCTTCTGCAAACTCCCTCCTACCCAGGAGGAGACACCAAAGCTCTGCCTCCCTCGCAGGAGACAAGATGAGTGCTGTGGGATCGCGGAGGGACACAGCTCCCCAGCACATCCAGCAGTGCAGAAGGGGGACATCGGGCACACGGGAGCTGCAGGCCACCTGCTTCTGAGGTAAGTGCCTCTCACAGCAGTCACCATTATTAACGACCTCCATATCTTCCTAAGATGCTTATCTTTTTTAATAAACAGAAACAGTTACTGAAGGTTTTGTTTGGTGCCTTTTTTTTTTTTTTTTAATATTGGGATGAATCCAAAGAGCTACAGTTGTTTTCTTTAGTATCTACCTTTCTTCAGTGATGAATGTTTTTTCATGAGCAGTGTCATTACATACAATTTTTATCATCTAGATTGTTCTATTTTATTCAGCAACCTAGAAAAAATTTCATTTTTCTCTTTCTAAAGAAGTAACCTTCAACCTACAATTTGTCTGCCGCCTCTCACAGTATCCTGAACACAGCCATGGCCCCTAACAACTGAGGGCATTCAGCACATTCCAGTACTGAGTATATCACATTTCCCATCTGAAATTGCTTACCTCATCAGTCACTAAGGGCCCAGTTTGGAAGTCATTAAAAATAATGAGAATGCTGGCACTTCTCCCAGCAATAATGGCATTGGATTCTGTGTTCCTTTTTCACTTTAAGACATTTGTATATATCCACAAATCATTTAACTCTTATCTTTGTACTAGCTTTAATGAAACTAATGGCTGCCGAAACTGTGTGCGTTTTATTCTACTTTTTATTTAAATAAGCTTCTGCCCACTCCCTCATAAAACGACACAAACACTTACACAGCATATTGCATCACGAAAGGCCCAAAGTGTTTACCAGGATCACTATATCCATCACTAAAATGCACACTTCTCAGTCAATAAACTCTTCAGCTGACAATAAAGTCACAAGAGAGTTTTCAGAAGGAAAGCTGAAGAGCAACAAATCCAATTTGTCCAAAACAAATTTAGAACCAGGGTCTTGCATTTTCATCTCCATCTGTATCTACTGTAGCATTTTCCTCCTAGCACCATGCAAAAAAATCTAACTCCATCTTAACTCACTGAGTAACAATATCATTCCTGCAGGGTCCATATCTTACAAGCTTTGGCAAGATAACGAGCCCTCAGGAATATGCTGCAGGCCATCACAAAATGCACCTTTAGAGTTTCAACTAATTGTTGGAAAATGCATATTAATGCACATTAAAACCTTAAAAGATTCACCCTTAATATTGAAGGTCTAGCTTAGGGCTAATGTAAAATTTCTCCCCACTACGCTTTTTCTGATAAGAACACATGTGATTTACATGGTTTGAAACAAATAAGAATAATACAAATGTGGAAAAAACTCACCTTCTTTAGACGTGTGAGGTTTTTAGTGTGTTTATTTGCTCTAGGCATACATTTGAACTATACATTAAAAACAGACCTGTCATGAGGACAAACTCAAAAGTTACAGATCCAGCCCTTCTGCATAGGAAGTGTGATATTTCAAACTCATAGAAATTAATCACAGTATATAAAGTGACACATACATTTTGACATCATCTCCTCACAGAGGAGGTATCTCTGAGATACAAACGACTTGAACTCCAGTCACCTTGTAAGTCCACCCACAGTGTGAAAAATCCAGAGACCCTGGACTGCTGCTGAAAGCTCTATCTTGTCAAAATCAGTAGGGTTTAGTATGACTAAACTGACTGATACACCTAGGTGGGAGCATAAACAAAAGGCAGGTACAAGTCAGATAGTAATAATTCTAACCAATAATAAAACAGTACCAGACTTAAAAAAAAATGTTCCCCAAATGTTTCATACAGTGAATTTTAAAAGTGTTTTGATGTTATTATCACTATATGTGAAAATCTGAAGAACATTACCACTGCATTAAAGTTAAGCTGAAAGCCTATTTTGTAAGGTTATTAAAAATATATTTTTAAGGCTGTTAAATGTTTAATACCTTTGAAAAGGATTTTCTCTGCATTTATTTTTAAGTGCTTGATAAGGTCTGAGTTTAGAACACATACTGCTTAATGTACCCTTTAGTTGGTGTAGCACCTTTAATCTCAAAATATTTTAGGCCATGTTACAAATACTTGACCAAACCACAAAAAAAAGAAATCGCCCAGCCACCCATAGCAGTAAACAGAATATCATGAGTTTGACTTCTTTTATCTATTAGATCAAGGAATGAAATGACAGCAAACTAGCTTTATGATTATCCATCTAGTTTGAAATTATCTACCACATATCACCCACAGAGCTACTAGTGCAAGCCACACAATTTAAGCAACAGGTGCAGATGTTCAGGCATCATGAATGATCTCACCATTTCAAGACACGAGAATGTCCTTATGGAGTACAAAGAAGTGAAGAACAACGTAAAAATTGATTTGAAGATAATATAGAACAGCAAAGACAAATAACATTGTGGAAATTTAATTTTATTAAAATAGACATATGTTTTTAGAACGTGGGGAAATTTTATATTCCATCTTCTCGTTCAGTAAATGGCAAAATGAAGGTAATAGTTTTCAGATACTGAAAGCCTGCCTATGTATCCAATTAATTGATATAAGTAAATTAGCTATATCAAGCTAAATGACAGCTAGTTGCTCCACAAAAGGTAGAAGTATATCAGAATAAGGGGCTTTCAGAAAATTAGATCAGTGCAGAGGTCTTTCCTTTTGAACCTTAGAAAAGGTTAAGACATTTCTATCTTCACTTTTAGAAAAAAAAGCATTTAAAAAAAGGATGACAAGTAATTCATATTCAGAAACTCACTGAGAAGATTACAGGTGTTACAGTAGCAGTGGAGAGTTTCATTGCAAAAGCATGACAGAATTTTTTTATCTAGACCCTCTTCCATGAAATGGATAAGATCTCTCATACCTATTATCTCCCATGTCCCTCTCCTATCATCCTGAAGGAAAAAGAAGACAGCTTGGTAGCTCTGTTCTTCCATCCCCTCTTACCACTGCACCTGCTGCATCCATCCTGCCATCCAAGGTGCTTCTTTCTACACCGAGACAGGAATGACACACAGGACAGCTCAAGGAATCTCGTTAGTCTCTTACGAAATTACATGGGATAACTGCTTTTTTAAGGTCTTGTAAGAATACTGCTTTGGCTTTGTGCAAATGTAGGATAGTACAGGGAATGGCACAGGACTTAAGTTGAACAAGTCAGGGAGAACTGAATATGAATTCATTACATTGGGGGCCGAGTTAGAAATTCAGCGCCAGGTAATGCAGAAAAAAAATGTAAACAAACCCCCTACTGTTTGGATGTAAGCATCAATGCTGACTAAACTGCAGGGTTAAAATCTGCTCTTAGGAACAATAATCACATAAAAGCTCTAACTAAACTCCTAAGCCTGAACTCTGCTGCAGCGGGGAATACACACTCTCAGGCTGCACAGAAGCTTCCATTATGAGAAAAAGAAAAAAGCACAGCTTTTCTTACCACTGAGATACTTCTCATGCTTTTTCATTTCAGTGGTGGTTTGTTTTCCACCCTCCTCCTTCCTGCCACCTCAGACAATGGCAGCTCAAGTGGACAATACAAACAGATGGGACATGTATTCATCTCACTCTTCCCTCATTTTTTGTTTGTTTTTGTTGCTGTAGTTTTACATGCATCAAAATGAGAATTTTGCCCAAGACACTGCCTGTGTTAAACAGCCCATGTCACTCAGAGATTCTGAGCACCAGGTATTCGCTGCTGGCTTTCAAGTAGATCCTGAAGCAGCAGCCAAGAATTTACAGCTGAGGGAGCTGAGGCTGTTCAGCCTAGAGAAAGGGAGGCTGAAGCAGACCTTATCACTCTCTAAAACTACCTGAAGAGAGGCTGCAGCAAGGTGGGGGCCAGTCCCGGGTAACAAGCAATAACATGAGAGAAAATGCCTCAAGTTGCACCAGGTGAGGTTTAGATTGGATATTAAGAAAAAATTCGTCACTGAAATGATTTTTAAGCACTGGAACAGGCTGTCCAAGGAAGTGGTTGTGTCACCATCCCTGGAGGGATTTAAAAGATGTGTAGATATAGCACTTAGGGACATGGTTTAGTGGTGATCTTGGCAGTGTTGAGTTAATGGTTGGACCTTAGAGGACTTCTCCAACCTAATAATTCTGTGATTCTGTCTTCCCAAAATATTGCACATCAGTACAAAAAAACCAAGCCTCTGACTTTCACATCCAAATGTTAGCTAAGAATGTGTTTAACCCTGGAGACATTTTCAGAAAATTAGTTCAGAGCCTTTGCACAATTTAATCAGAAGAAGTTTTAAACTCTGATTGTGCAATTAAACACAATATACTCTTGCAGTTGCCATTTATCACACTGCTACCATATCAAGTAATCTGGCCAACAAAACTGCCAGGTACCTAGGAGTGAAGAAATTAGAAGGAAAATGTTCTGTAGGAAAGCAGGTCTATCCAACATTTTACAGTGCTAAAAGTACCCTTGGGATTGTTCTGATACCTTGTAATTATGCACACACATCCTGATTTATGGTCCATGTCTCCCAGCTCAAAGTAGTATGCACTCTGTTTCATATCTTGCCCTATTTATGTGTAAAATACTCGAGTCTGTAATACCATAAAAGAGAGGACAGGCTCATTGCACATGTTACTATCGATTTCATATGAGCATAGGCATAATCTAATGATCCTTTTCAACTAGGGATAAATATGCACAATTTAGCCTTAAACATATTCAGTGTCAGATCATTTCAACTGCTGCCTTTAAGAAATATGCCTGTGATGTTAAAGATCTCTGCTGTCCAACCTCCTTCTTAAGGCTGCAGAGAGTGTGGCAAAGGAGACAAAGATGCACAAACTGGAAAAGGGACAAGGAACATTGTCACCTGTGCATTAAGAAACACGCCTGCTTCAGGAAAAACCTGTGAATTCATGTTGCACAACTTTCCCCTGCTTCTCTCCACCTCCACATGACCCTGCTCTCTGACTCAGCCCCTACAGCAATTAATGAAGAAAGAGAATCCACCTTGTCCACTAGCACTAGCAAAGAGAGAGGTGGTTGATAGGAAAGTAGGTAAGTATTTTACCTGTAACAATTACTGAAAGTATCCTAATAGGCACACGCAGGTCCATTTCAAAAGAAGAAAGGAAAACTTGGCTTAGACAAGAGATCTGATTTTCATTCCCCAGGTCTGCTCTGCAACTCTCACACAACCACCGGCATGTGGCTGAAATCCTCTCTTTGGAGATGGAAAGCAGAGTCACCAAACATTAATTTGCTAGTGGGTTGTTTTGTTGGGTTTGTGTTGGTTTGGGGTCTTTTTTTAATTTTCCTTTAGTTTCAAAATAAGAGAGCACATGCACATTTAATGTAATGTAATGTGTTTCTGTCCACCTGTTACATGCCAATCTTTAAAAGAGGAAATGTGATAAGTGCAATGGAGTGGCCGTAGCTGCTGCCTGTACAAGGAAGAGCTGGAATCTGCACGTGCCAATGAGCTCATACCAGAGAGAAAGGTCTTCTTCAAACAACTGCAGCTGGGGTCATTAAAAATCTGACTACTTTTTTTTTTCCTAATATATCTTAAATTTGGTTTACCGTTGGATGCATATTTATTCACACCTTTTGCACAAAGGAAGAAGGTTTTGCAGTATTCTTAAAATAATTTTGAATAGGACTCGGTCAACATAAGGTCTAGTTTATTCATTATCCATGAAATAAGCCCATGTTTCTGCTGACTACTTTTTCAAAAACAATTTAACTTGTAGGCTGAATTCAAGCCTTATTTCATTTCACAACACAGCTTCAATTTTGTGTTTGCCAGTTCTGAGAACTCTGTACCCATTTCCTACTTGCATGGATACAATTAAAAATGTACTAATGTACCAATAATAAACTTGCATTATTAAAAATCACTGCAACATAATTAGCAATTCCCAGAAAAGGCTACAACCCAAACCTGAAAGGTACATAATATTCTTTTCATTCTTTTATTTTTGTATTAAATGACGTCTATTACACATTGTTTATCTTTTCTTAGTGGTGGTTCCACCAAGTTTTCCTACATTACGATAGAACTACTTTTTTTCCTATTCAGATACAAGTAAGTTTTTTGTCTTTTTTCTGGAATTGGTGAAAGAATTGAGATGCAGATCAAATGAATATTTTCCCCCACATACACAGAAGCCACAAAATTTATGGAAAAAGAGCAGCATAGGGAAAGGTTTGAGTTCTCATGCTTTTTCAGCAAGTTCACATAGATAACTACGCTGTCAATTTTATGAATAACCTAACCAAATAAAACCAAGCGACACTTGTGTTTAATAACCTCTTTTGGGAACAATCTAATCTGCATACCTCTCACTTTCCATACTTTAAACATTTTTTTAAAAAATCAGATTAGGAGGATTGCTTTTCATGACGTCTTTTATGAATCTTTTATGAATAGTTCCACTATCCATGTTTATTAGCTTTTTCCTTCTTTTTTTTCTTTCTTTTTTAAAGTGTATCTGCATTCCTTCCAAAATAAGATCATTTTTCTTGTCACCCCACTAACTTTTTTTAGCGTTCCCTATTTCAAAGGGCTTATATGTTTAAACAAGTAAGGGCTCTGGAGCACCATCATGCATCAGATGTAGCCTAGAAATAGTTTTATCCATCCAAATTCAATTAGGTGCTGTGACAGTAAGGAGCAAAACTGGACTCCTTAAGATATAATCCAACATTTTAATGACAATCAATACCTCCCTCCATGTGCGTGCTCCCCAATTATTATTAATCTTGATGAATGGGAAGCTGAACACTGGACAGGGTGAAGGACTGGACTGTGCCTCTGCTGCCAGTGAATGAACTGAATGAACTGAGTGCAGGAAAACAGGAGTGGAACGTTTTAATTTTAATTATCTCAGAGAGAATAGGCCATGGAAATAAAGTTCTTATCAACGCACTGCCAACAAATTGATAAACCAGGCGCAGAATAGCTTCTTTTAAAAATAAATTAATAAAAAATTAGAGGACAGAAAGAGACAGACTATTCATAAAAGCAGACAAGAGAGTTTAATTCTTTGGTTTTCATGCAATTTTCTTACGAGATTCTCATCAGAAGAGGAGAAATGAACCAAGAAATTCTTGAACTATTTACACACATGGAAGCAAGGAGATATCATGGAAGCAACTGTACACATAGATGATTTAAAAACTTTCCTTTGTGCATCTGAAAACCCACCTACAAATAAGAATGGTAGAAGCAAACTTAAGCAGCATGAAGCTATAGTACACATCTTAACGACCTAAAAATAACCAATGAAAGCTTCTACAGCAAATCGAAGACAAAATAAGCTATTACCATGTTAATATCTAATATTTTTACCATGATATTCTATAGGAAAAGTCAAAATAACAAGAACCCTGATTCAGAAAATAGAGACTGTAATGGCATTACTACTTTCTAGCCATCTGGATCCACAGAGATATTTAATACTGCTAAGAACTAGGGCCTAACACAGAAACCATAAGGACAAAAAACAGAAAGATGGACATAAGAGAGTCATTTAGCCTCAACAGCCCAAAACTGTCAGGAGTCTACCATTTTTAGCTTGTAAGATAGAGCACATATTTAGCATCTGAAAAGTCTGAATTTTGTAATAAGCACCAGACTCAATCTTAATGTGCAGAGGATACAGCCTCTTTGTAAGGCATTCAATAACATCATACTTGATCGTATAAGAAGAGCCATTTAGACTTTACATATTGAGCAATGGCTCATCTACAAAATACCAGTGTATGGAAAAAGCAAAAGAACACATTACAAAAGGATATCCAGTCCTCACGATAAGACTTTAAAGCAATATATAATATACCCTGGATTAATATCATATTAATAGCTGTGGCAAACTCATACCCTTCCCATTTCAATAGCCTGAGCCAAATAGGGAATGCATCTGACTATCTTTTCAGTAATTCTGCTTTTTAAGTGTTACATTGAATCAGGTCAAGCAGAACCCAAGATACTTTATTTCAAGGCTATTTCAATGGTTAAAGAAGCAATTTAAATAGAAAGCGAGAGTGGTACTGTTCTCTGTATTTTAAACTATTTTAACAGTTTAAATAAATGAAAGTTATTGAAACTGGTTTCCAGAAACGAACTTGAATCATTCACAAATGTGCTGTTTCAATACAGAATAAGATCAGCAGTGCAGAAATGAATCACATTAAAAAGGAAAAATATGCTAAATCAGACAAAGATTTGAAACTCCAATACATTACAGGTGATTCTCTGGTAGTGTGTTTCCACCCAGAACACACCTATTGCACACAGAAAGTAGAAAATGAAAAGAAATGCTAATCCATGCAACAATGCGGCTTCACAGAGGCAGTGAAGTGACACAAGGGCTTCAGCTGGGTCCTTAAAAGCAGGCATTGGGGCAAAAGGAGATATAGCAGGACGCAAAGGGAATAGATGAGCGACTCAAAGATAGGTTCCCACCTTCTTCTCTACCCTGCTGTCCATGCTCCAGGAAACAGATGCCTTTAGCATCCCTAGTGTACACGTAGGAATATATATTTGAGAAATTAAGGCACTAGAGGTTACATGGTGATGCTTCAAAGAATGATGTTCCTAAGATCATTCTCTTTTCTATTTCTTTTTATAGACACAGAACCATGAAGGAAAGACCTTGCTGACTGAAGCAGTTTCTCTGCTGAGATTTGCTAGTGGCATAGAGCTGGAAAAATGATACTAAATTAGAATAGAAAGCTTAGAAGTTACCTTCCCTTAAATACAAAAGCATACACCTACTCCACTCATAGTGGAACAGCAAATAAACAGAAAATAAAACTGTACATAAGAGCATCTTCTTCCTTAGCTGCAATAAGAGTCATGTTCATGCAGTTATTGCCTAGTGCTCCCAGGCTGAACTAGTTCATCCTTACATGGGAGGAATAGACAGAGCTGATAAGCCAAGAACCCTTCTGCCAGGCTCCTCCAGCAGTGCTCAGAAGAGCCTGAGGAGCTGCAGAGCCCCCAGGCAGTGCCCACTGCCCAGCACCACACAGCTGAGCCACACTGGCCACAGCTGCTTCAACACATCCCTGGAGAGCGCGTGCCTACAGCAAACCTTGGCCACAGATCCACGACACGTTTCAGTCTCAGGTACCCATATTTTATATTTCAAAACAGAACTTTAATCCTCACAACCTGTATCAACTAACCCCGGGAATGCTAAGGTTTCCATCACAAAAGCTAAGGAGGTTCCAAAATTTCCACATCCAGCAGGCATGCCCAGAAACATCTCAATTCCAGCAGGTCTGGGAAAGTCACATCTTTGAGGCATAAGCTTCATTAGGAACTGCAGAGAGTTACTCCCTCTAACATCCTTCCCGAGGACATCAGTCCTACAGGCAGGCAGTATTTTTACCTAGAAAGGTTCAGTGCAAAAATGTATCAGTAAAGACTTTCCTCAAAACCAATTGTCATCCTTACTGTGACAAATCCTGCACTCTTCCAAACAACAATTCTCAGCTAGTATGTACAGAAATCAGTTACCTATTCCAGGAAAGTAGAATAAACCTAAAAGGTGGGGCAAGAACCCAACAACCAGACACTGCAATTACTCACTTCCTGCTGTAAGGTCCCCTTACAGACCCACACCTAGCTTCACTTGCAGCTCATTCTGTGTCTGGAGTGAAGGAAAGGGGAACAATTATACTATCTCAAATCATCATTATTGTTTCAATGATTGCATTAGCATTCTCAAAGCATAAACCGCCCACAAAACATTTGAGGCAGACATCTAATGATGGATTTTCCCAACAGAGAAAGCAATTCCTCTAAGCAATAAAACAGTCTGTGAGAAATCCTGCAGTCATAAATCTAGTATTTCTCATTACAAAATTTACATCAGCCATGAAGTGATTACTTCTAAAATTACAAACCCTTGTGGGCAGAAATATTAGTAGGTTACCAATTGCCATTCTCATGAGTCATGAGAAAAGCAGTTCAAGTCATAATAGTCTTGTAAAAAACAAAATATCTAAAGAATTAATTGTCTCATTATAGACAGAAAGTTTAGGGCATCCACATAATAAGCATCTAGGCATCAAAATACAAAGGCCAGCAGTAAGTTCCCATCAAAACTTTCAAGTGTTACACAGGAATATCCAAGCAATACAGCTTTGTCACAACTTTTCAACACAACTCCACGAAAGCAGTACCTAGACCCTTCAAACCTCCCCAGCATTTCCCACATGGAAGCATTGTAATGTGCAGAAAGGAAAGAGAGGGAAGAGAGAGAAGAGGAGAAGCATCCAAGGCCTTCCACTCTTGCAGAACACTATTATTATAGTATTTATTATTACTGCAAGCCTGATCATTGGCTATCGTGCTACTTGCCTTACACACCACGGTGCAAAATTTATTACAAGCAAGGTAACAGTAGCAAAAAGGCCTGTAAATATATGCTTGCAAAAGAAATTAAGTTTTATTACAAACAAAAACAAACAAAAAGAATAATTCACACAATATATTATCTCATCTTCACTGTAACCTGTGCACTTCCTTTTAACCATTCAGGGAGTAGCTTGATCACATACTCCATGTTTATGAGAAAATTATTTCTAAACTATTTTTATTCCTTACCATCAAATGAAAAAATATTCAACATGCTTATGCTTTCTGCCCTAATAATATATTTGAAATATATAGGGTTGTAAAATGATATCCCAGCATGGCATTAGCTTTTTGATCTTTGATCTATCGGTGCCATTTTAATAGATGATAATCGTTTACCAGCTCAAAATACTGGCCCCGTAAAAAACACACTTCAGTGCTCCCATAATGCATTTTACCACTAAAGGGTAAATATTTGTTTCCTGTCTATTTTCTATTTCCCTAGATATTCATATAGGGAATTGCTCTTGTAGCTGGTTCTACATCCACCACTACCCATGGTGTCACTTGTTCACAATTCATTACAAAAATTCATTTTTTGGAAAGAAAACTCAAAACACTGTTACTTAGAGATGGATAAAAAATTAATATGCATATTATGCATAAGTCAGCTTCAGGTCTCATATTTAAAGACCATCATCAGTCAGATTTAGTCTAATCTGGGGCTGAGGTCTAGTGACCAGCACAGAGGGGCTGCTGGGAGAAATGTTCCACTTGTTATGTGGTCAGCAACTTGCAGAACAGATAATCCAGACTCTGTTAAACTCCATATAAAATTTTTCCTTTTATTTCCTTACTACTCTTAGATAATTAGGAAACATATTTCATTAACAACCCCAAACCAGAAAATTTATATTTTTCACAGAGCAAATGTTTCTTCAGCAGCAGCCAAGCTACTTTCCCTGCACTGTTAATCCAACAGGACATGACATCACCCATGATCAAGATCAGTCATCTCCACATGAAATTGCTTTCTGCCTCTTCTAAAAAGATGCTTAAAGATGAAAAATTATTTTTGATATTAAAGTTAAAACACTTCATCTTGAAACTGTCAAAATGAAAACTTCCAATTTCCTGGATTGTTTATTAAAAATCTCAAAATAGTTTCACTATTTTTTAAAGCGTGATCTGGCAGGGAAAGAACTGAGAAACAGAACTGTTCACTAGATTAAACTATAGTTCTCGTACATTCCCACTCCTTCCTCTCTCCGGTTAAAAATAAAAATACACATATTCTTGTATTTTTGGGGACACACTCGCAAACATGTGGTAAAAGCACTATTCCACTCCAAATCTTTCAGAATTCCTTTTGAGTATTTTTGTTACAGATTTTACTGAAGAATTGAGATTGATAATAAACTATTTAAACTAATTAGAGCAATTAGTAAAGATAGGGAAATTCAAAGAAGCATATTTTTCCAGAGAACGAAGATCTATTTTCACACAACGAATTCCCCAACTGAACTAACATCAACAGCATCTGGCCCACTGCACAACTGGTCACTCTTCAGATTGCAGTCATGAGAACAAGTTGTGAAATTAATCTCTTACACCAAATTAAACCCTGTCCTTCAGCTGCGAGACTTCTTGCCACATGGCCAGAGCATGAATCCTGTGCCTACAGCATCTTTCAGTGTGGAAACTCACCCTCCAAGTGTCTTCCTGCAGGGTCCTGTCCTCATACTTCAGGGCATAGTTTACACCTGGCATGGCAGTGTAATTTAAACACACACATCCTCCAAATTCTGCTAATGTTGAAAATCTGATTTATAAGCCATCTTTTTAGGAGGCATGTGACAGAGGTGCACAAACAGGTGCTGCCTCTTTGGTTTCAAGGATGAAGCACAATTTACAGGTTGCTTTCAGATAGGCTTTTTCAGGGATTTGTGTTCAAGCTTGTGAAACAAAAATTTCCTAAACAGTCTAGAAATAGAATGAATAGGGATGTGAAAGTGCTTACTGGAAATATTCCTTTCCTTACAACCCCAAAAAACTTAGAAACAATGAAACACTGCAACAGAAATTCACAAAAGTAACTAGGTGCTAGATAGAAAACCAGATTAAATTTAAAAAAAATATTAAGTGATACACATGCAGCAGGAGATGTAGGAAGAGGGGAAAGGATTTTCCATATATATATATTTATATATAGATGTGGTTTGGGCTGATTGTCACCAATCAGAATAGAGGCTTTGGGGTAATACTGAATAACTGAACTGTCAAAATTTCAGGACTATTCCAAAGTTTCTGTAGCAGTCAAAAAGTCATATTAGAAATTACTAGGAAAGGAGCAGAGAACAGAAAAGATAATATCTTACCGTATCTGCATAAAAATGTAATATTTTCAGCTTGAATTCTTTTGTGTACTTCCACTTTGCCATGTACATCAGCTAGAAGGTATAAGAGGAAAGGTAAAAGGTAGGAAACAAATTCTGTCTGCAATATGATGAGATAGATTACAATGCCTCAGCCAGGGCAAAGCCAAGAGAGGTTATGATAGACATGTATTCAATGGCAGGTGACAGAGACTCAGAGGGAAATCACTGCTCACCATCTCTTCCAGCACAAGAACAAGGGTCAAAAAGAGAAACTGGTAATACCAAGAGATGTCACTTCATCCACTGAATAACTGAACTGAGGGAACTGTCTGCTAGGGGAATTAAGTGATAAAGATTTGTCTAATTTGGGGAAGTGTCTGGAGAAAATTTATCAAAAGCTGTTACATGTAAAGATGTCTTTCTGGCTGAGGAAGTCCTGAGCAAGTTACAAGACCCTCACACAGTCTTTGTGGGGGGATCCTATAACATGTACCAGGGAAGTAATCGTACACTCTTGAAACATTCTTTGCTATTTCTTAGGTATCATCTGTTGCCAGACAGACAGACAAGGCCAGACATACCAGTTTTCTGGTTACAACAGTATCTGGGCTTTTTTATATGACACTTTTATGCAATTAGAAAAACTAATTTCAAAAATGTACACTCCAAGCTCACCCTTCCTCTGCATACAAGAATAAATAAAACCTTTCATTATAAAACCCACTGCTGCCAGCCTGATGCTGTGACTTTGGGAAGTTCAACCTCCTTCAGAAAGGAAAGGCAAAGGACATCAGCAAAAAGAAAATACTGCTAATCAGGAATGGATATGACTGGCTGGTAGAGCCCTGGTGTCCTCACCACTCACAAGCTTCACAAAAGGAGGACTCAGATGGTTGCAGCACGGTGCTTCACTGCAGCTCTTGGCGTGGCTGTGGAGGAGCAGAATTCCTCCTTCCTGGGGAGGAATTGTTCTTTGCAGGTGCTCCTTGAGGGAAGTTTTTCCGGGTCAGTTTAGATAGCAACATTCACCAAAAGAAATGCATGAGTAGCCCAATTGTTTTGGCTGAAAGGAAGAGGTGGGATATGAAATGGGCTGTTTGAGAACCAACAGTGTATGAAATATCTGTGGAAATATTTGAAAGTGTATTATTTTGGTTTTACCTCAGATAATGTTTTCACACTCTCTTTGAGTGTCTTGCACTCTAAAAATGAGGTACAGATAAAAATTTTATTTGTCTGATGGTGAAAGCTTGAAAGCACTTTGGATCATGAGGGCATTTATACCTACTTTGATTTCTTTAAAAAAAATTAAACTGTACTAGCTAGAGAGTGTGACAAAATAGATATTACTTGAAAAAAAATTTTATTCTTCCCAGATAAGACTACTCTCACAAAATCTTCCCAGTGAGAAATTTTAAAAACTGACATGGGGTTGTTGGTTGGATTTTATTGCTAGTGAAATATACGTTGTTGTGTCATGTCATAAACAGAAAACTGAAGCACCCTTTTAAAATCCTCAGCACTGCTGACACTTCCAACAAGTACTTCCGTATTGGTTTTGGTCTTATCTGTTTCTAACAGACAGCCTCATGCCTTGGAAATCTGACCTGAAAGAAAAATTCAGCCCCAAGTATCTGCTGTCAATTGTGCAGAAAATAGGAGATGACAGCAAAGTCACTTCTGCATGCCAAATTAGATCTCTTTCCAACATCTTCTAATGTCATTATTAGCACTCAAATACACTGTGTCAAAATGTGTCTGTATAGGGAGATGGACCAGGCAACATCAAATTTATCTCTTAGTCAATATGACAAGCTGGTTTTGATTCAGACTTTTGAATAGGGAGACACTCATAAGAAAAAAAAAATGCTCCATCATGAAGGTTTGTTTACAAATAGGGATATTACAATAGATGGAAACAGTTAGGGAAAAACTGTATTATGCAGTTTCATTGGATTTCTGGGATCAATAGTGTAATAGGAGCTAAAATCATCAGTGTGAGCCTTAGGGTCTACGCTCCAAATAGTCAATGGTGTAATGTGAAGAGTTTCAACAAGATCATGCTCAGGAAGACTCCAGTCTGCATCAGAGAAGGCCTTAACAGAAAATACTCATTCTAAAGCAACCACATAAATGTGAATTTAAGTGTACCAGATGGTTTTAGAACACTATTCAAAGGACTGAAAAGGGAACCACATCTGCAAAGATTCAGTTTCAGTAATTTGTTCACAGTTTTATTTCTGACTAAATGTACCCAAATAAAAATGAATACCCAGACACAAAAGGCACTTTACTACTAACAGAAAACAATTCCTGGAAGGTCAAAGTCTTTCCCTGTAGCACTGAGAAGAAAAAGGAGTGTATCATCTAAATATAGAGTCACTGCTTAACATACAGCAAAAACAGTAGACACTACAGCTCCATACCCTTCATCTGTACAGCAAAGTTCAGAAGGTTAATAGAAGAAATTAAATAAACCACAATGAAAAAGGTTTGGAGTCTCATACACATGGGAATATTAACTAACCCGAAGAGAAGAAAAGACTACTTAATTCCACTAAATAAATGGATATCAATAAACTTCACCTATTCTAATTAGCAAGATCCTTCCTGTTATTTCATCTTTATTATGACTCCTTAATATCCATTTCATTCCACCCAAGGCCAGATGATTATTATTTGGTAGAGACAATAGAGTTCTGTACCTTCTCATTAAACTTGGATGACTATTAAAAAAAAGATTTAGGAATGTTTAAATACTTTGTGTTTGGTTCTTAGTGAGCATGGGCAGTGGCTGCATGCCATTTACACTTACCATCCCCAACAGAGGTGATCATGTTCTGCCTTCTGATCTGGGCTCACAGATCCGTAACGAGCACATGGTATGTACTGAAAATGCTTAGAAAAAAACTACAATAATAACCAAAGTAGTACAAGCCCTTCCACTCCTTAGTAAGATTTAATCCTGTATAACAAGAGCAAGTTTGTGCAAATCTTAGCATTCTAATTTAAATTCTTAAAGCATGGGAAGTTAACCATGATCAACGCATATTTTAATGCAAAAAGTATCTCATTATCTTTCCAGATGTGAATTTTACTTTTTCCTATGTTAATTGCAAGTATTTTTGAATTGAACTTCAGTGTACAACTTTAACACAGATTTTAATCATCTCCTTAGCATAAAATATATACAGACAGTTTCTCATACCACAAAATGGTATAACATAGAAGCAAGGTATCATTTCATTTTCTGTGTATACACTGTATATATGATACACCAACTCTTGCTAGCTACAGCAAAATAAACTCTTATCTGCTCAGCTCATTGCCAAATTAAGACTGAGCAAAAGACATACAGATGTTTACTCGTAACCTTTCTCCCTTTTTATTTCTTTTCCCAATTGCCTGCAAGTAAACATCAATTTATCTGAATGTTGCTTCCAATGTTTAAAGTTTTGACTGTTTGTCCATTTCTATGAAAAAAGTAAACCCCCTGTCGGTTTATATGAAGGGATAGAGAGGCACAGTCCAGCTCTGCCATCTCCGCTCTTAAGTCAGAAAAAGTTGGTATTATTTTTAATCTCACCACAGAAGAACAAATCCAACCCAGCCTGCCTCCACACCAGCAGACTAGACAAGAAAGTCAATATCAAGCATATTTTGGGGCAGGAAGCAGGCGCAAAAGGCATAAGGACAAACATTGGCTATGGTTACTGCCACTCTGCTAAGCCTTTCCAGGCTGTAACATCTTCAGGATAATCAATTAACTCTGAATTAAAAGAACAAGCTAGCACAGTCTTGCTCCTCATCTTCACCTGCCAGCTAGTACATCTTACACATGAGTCTGCAGACTCGCATTCCTCCAACAGATGTACCAAAGAAGATCAAAGGTGTTTGAAAATCAACTGTAAGAAGATGGGGTATAAGCAAGGTCACCACTGTAGTCAAAGATGAATGCAACAAACAAAATATTGCTTTTAAAGCAGCTCTTTACAAAGACTGAGCAGGGGCCAGGCACTATTCACAACCACAATGGCACAGCATCATAGTTCAAAAGGAAGGGATGGGGGCACACAGCCTTGCATTTAGGAAGGAGAAATGGCAGAAATTACTCAGTGCATGTCACTCAGAGTTTCTTGGGCCTCATGGTAGAGAGAACTTGAGCACCCTCTGACTTAGTTCAGCAGCTGCCTCCCTGTGGTCAGAGCAGAGCTGGGGTTTCAATTGCTCTACTTTGGTCTCCTGACAGGGGATGGAAGAGATTTTTATACCAGATGGACAAGTACAGGCAAACTGATGGTGGGGAGATACCTAGAAAATCAGTTCTAGCAGGGATGAGGTAACAACAGGAGCACTTATCCAACACAAGTCATCATTTGGCAGAGCCTCTACCCCAAATAATTAAATCTCTAAATAGATACAGGAGAAAGCTTTGTCAAGTACTTCTCAAATGTACTAATAAAGAGGCAGCCAAATTAATCTATATTACTAACTTTCTCTTTTATATTCCCAAACACAGATGGAATTTAAAAAAAAAAAAATCCTAAAAGTCTAAACCATATCATTTTCAGCCTATTACGCATTTCCTGAAAGGGATAGCTAGTCGTCAGGGCCATACAGTTAACCCAGGAAATCAGCTGCATATGTTTTTCTATTTCTCAGGATGAGTTTCTAAATTCTGAATTACATGAAACAGTCACCTTCTTCCTGTCTCTGCCAAGTAGATGGCAATAACAGTAGGAACCAGGAAAAAAATGTGAAATTGAATAATCAGGCAACTAAAGTTGATTAAAGATTATAACAGTGTTCATAAAAATCTAATGTTTAACATCAGAATGCAACCTCCAACCTCCTCCTGCACATGAAGGAACCAACAGTTTGAGATGGTTACATAGCATAAAGTAAAAGGTGAGAAAAAGGCACATGATGAATCACTAAGCTACCACAGATGAAGTAACAGATCCACTACTTACCAAACATGTCTCCACACAAATATCCTGACATTTAAGTCTGGCTTGCAAATACCTCCCGTAGCTTTAGTCACAATTGTCCTACAAGTAACTTTACAATCCTGGGCACAGGATGACAAACAACCTCAGCATGGTCTGCGGACCAGAAGGTATCAACTGAATAAACTTTAGTCACCAAGGCCTTTGCCTGCCTCCAAAGTCAGTGACACAGCAAACCAAACACAGGAGGCAGCCACACCACATCAACCCCTTACCTATCACTACCCAAATCCACTTTGTGACTGGATCACCTAACAAACTCGGAAAAAAAAGAAAGAGAAACAGAAGTAAGGAAAAAGAACAGGAATTACCCAATAGCTGTAAAAAAAGCATTAAGTCTAGCAAGTAATAATGAACTCAAAGTAACCCATAAGTATACTAAGTACATATAATACAGTACTTGAATTTCAAGTCACACAGATCTCTAATTTAATAAACCAATTGTAATGGTACATAAGATGTGTGCAAGCTTCTCTCAGCTGTGCACCAGAAGAAAGTTTCTAGTTCAAGGAATAATTAGATTTCCCTAAAATGATCTCATCAGTCCCTCCTGCACAGAAGAGCCAGGCCCACTCATGCCATACTACATAAGTAAACAGATTCACAGAGGAAAAAAAAGACTGATACAACTTTCCCTTAGGATTCTTCACACCACAGATGGGCATGAAAATAGTCACCAAATAAAATCAGACTAATCACTTTTTTCTTTTTTTGTGTGTTTAGATAAAACATCGAAGCAATCAATAACACTTTTCAGACCATTAAGTTTAATTGATGAGAACATCCATTAACAGAGTCATTTCTGAACCTGTAGATATTAATTATTTTCTTTCAAACCCTATTACTCATTTTTATGACTTGAAGGCTATTGGGCACCCAGGAAAATGGCCATACTAATGCTCAATACTTTCTATTTACTCTCTGTTTTACAAAGTATCTTGAAAAGAGCCTCAAAGGCACCAGACAGATCTAACAGCAATGCAGCCATCACACACATCACCCCAGCACTGCCTATCCTATAACAAATAGGATCCCATAAAAAATGAGTCTGGTCTCTTACTGACTATAATCAAAGTGCAACTTTAGAGGCTTTACATAAGTTACCTGGAACACCAGAGGTAATATAAAGGTACTATAAGCATTCAGAATCTATCTAGCCTAATTTTCCACATAATGTATCTTTTTGCACAAGTTCTTAAGAGAATTAACATACTTTTAATGAAAGCTAGCTTTATTTGAAATATTCCAGAGGATGCTGTGTTTGCTTTTGGTTGGTTTGGTTTTTAAAAATAAAACTTCAATTTCACTTTAGAAGAGCCAAGATTCTGACTTCTACCTCATGGTAGAAAGACTCATGCAAAACAAAAAAAATTATATAGCCACAGTTATAAAGAAACCAGGTCCATGGGTATCCTCACATTTCAAAATCAGGCAAGTCAGTCAGACCCAGGCTCTGAAAAGAACCCTAAATTTAATTGATTTGTATTTATTTTTCCAGAGAAAAGCCATATTCTAATAGCCAGAGAAGTTTATAGACTTACTGTCGATGATTTGCCTAGGAGTTTTACAGATACTCTTATTAATAAAAGAAAAAGCATTCTCAGTATTGAACTTATAACTAGTAATGTCAATTTTGCTTTAACTATTTGCTCAATCATGTGGTTTTGGGACCCACACGTAATGTTATAAACAAATCACATCACTGCCTAAGGGAGAAGACGGCAGAAAATTACTTCCGCAAAAGTGAATGAAAAACACACTTTCTAGCTATAAACTCATATATTTGTGGTCAATATTTAATAGTATTTGTGTAGCAATTTTTCTGCAATTAAGTTTATGCACACTGCACCATAGTCCCAATGAATCAACACAAATAACTCTTTCATTTGCAACAGTTTGATTTCTGAAAAGAACATAAAATAAGCTACAATAAAGTTGGCTGGTGTTTGGGATTTTTTTTTTAAGTCATTTAAGGAAGAAACTAGTAGGAAGTATACTTCTCTCAAGTTTGCAGGTCCAGTAGCACAAATTTTTATTTTGTTTCTCCATTTGTTAGTTAATTAACATACGCACAGAGGATGAAAAGACAAACTAAAGACCTACTAAACCAAAGATCCATTTCAACTTTATGCTCTCTTCCCTTCCCAAACTTCAAAAGTCTCAAAAAGATATGGCAATAATGGCATTAATTTCATCAACAGTCCCCTTGCTCAGGGGCTGCACGACTTGGTGTGAAGTTGTACATTTAGTTTTTCTACCATCCACTTACCCTGTGCTAATTTAAAGGTCTCTTCCAACCTTGATGACTGTGATTCTAAGATCACCCAGCCCGACCATCAATCCAGCACTACTGCTGTAACCACTAAACTGAACTGTATTACCCAGTGCCAGATCCAGACGCCTTAAACACCTCCAGAATGGTGACTCCACCACCTCCCTGGGCAGCCTATTCCAAAGCCTGACTACCCTAACAGTGAAAAAAATTTTCCCTTATCTAATCCGAACCTCCCATCTCATCTTAAGGCCATTTCCCCCGGTCCTTTCACTGCAGGCATCGGCCCCTACCTCACTCCAACCTCCTTCCAGTGTGGTTGTAGAGAATGATGAGGTCCCCCAAGCCTCCTCTCCTGAAGACTAAAGCCCAGCTCCCTCAGCCATTTCCCATCAGACAAGTTTTCTAGACCGTTCATGAGCCTTGTTGTGCCTTGCTGGACATGTTCCAGTATCTCCATGTCCTTTTTAAAGTGAGGTGCCCAGAACTGGACACAGAACTCGAGGCACAGCCTCACCAGTGCCGAGCACAGGGTGGGTGATGAGTTACCTGGTCCTTCTGGCTACACTATTATTGATCCAGGACGACATGCCATTGGCCTTCCTGGCCACACGGGCATAGTGCTCGCTAGTATTGAGTTGGCTGTCAACCAGCACCCACAAATCCCCTTCTACCAAACAGCTCTTAATTTCTTTGATGAACTTTGAAGTGAAAGCAGCTCACTGCACTGTCAGAAAGCCAGTGAGAGGTGTGCACTCTATCTCCTGTATCCACATGCTGGATTACACTATGTGGTGCTAGAGAGACAGGCCCTGAAGGCTGGAGAGAGAGCCTCTCTCCTGGGCCCAGAGGTGACCCTGGGACTGTATCCAGGTCACTGGGGATGGGCGGAGAGAGGATTGTGGTTTGTGGACAAAGCTGGACCTGTGAGAGGTGATGATTGTGGTTTGTGACCTTATAGGGTACTGTTTACCTATTGCCGTAATAGGCAATGTCTGTACACTGCTCCAGGTGATAGGGGAACACTGTGCTGAACATCTTCCCTGTTTATATGATGTTATATCCTGCTGTGTGTGGGTATTTAGGGAATTCAGGCTGCGTAATAAACGACTTCGCACATCCAGCCTCTGTGCAGAGTTATTGCCCACACGTGAACGCTGCATCCACACGTCCACAACACCCTCACAGCATGGCACCGTGTACGGACTTTCTTTCTCCAGAGTGGCACTGGCTTTTCCCCAAGAGATTTTAGAATTAGAGATTAGTTTGGGTTGAAAGGGACCTATAAAGGTCATCTAGGTCCAATCATTTTGCGATGAGCAGCGACAGCTTCAACTAGATAAACTTGCTTGGAGCCCTGTCCAACCTGATTTTGAATGTTACCAGGGATGGGGGATCTACCATCACTCCGGACACCAATACAAAACACAACAAAAAGAAAACACACCACCACCATCACACACATAAGAAAGTCGTGTGAAAGATCTTCCCAGCACCTTCAGCAGCAGAGACCAACACAATGAATTCACTGACCATCTCTGCCCCAGGCTTTCCACTGAGTGCCCCGGTTACACTGCTGTTGTCAAATAGTCCCACTGATATCCTGGGTTGGATATACTAAGCAACTTTTTGTCAACAGCTTGAGCATCCTTGGTAAGGCACTTTTCTAATTCTTTATGAGATTTTTAATTTCCTGTTTGTGTTTGAGCTGCCATGTTTTAAGGACTTTCCTCCACTGCTCATTTGAGCAGGCTTTCCTGTTTCCAGCAGCTGACCATTTTGCCACAGTACCCTCCACTGATGTTTTTGTCTAGTGAGGTAAGCTCCTGAGGATGATTCTGTATTCTTCTTTTTTACTGTAAGACATATATGGGGGCTTCTGATAACTTTATTAGAATAACTGCATTGTTAATAGCCCTCAGGGTGCTTGTAGGCATCTCAGATTAATTCTTTAGGGGTTTGTTGTCCAATTGTCTCATCGTTCTGCAGATCCTGTACTTAAAATCCAATGACCCATGTGCTTCATGTGTTTATTCTGCTCTCTTCAGCTATGGAGCTCAATGTAATCTTATGATGGTCACTAATTACCAAGTTGCTCCAGTGCACCACTTGGGAGCATGTCCAGAGTAACACCTTTCTGGATATACCAGGTGTTCTGGGAAGCAGACACTTTGCACATCTGGATGCATCCTCTCTTTTTCCCATCACGATAAGACACTGACGCAGTCTCTACAGGGCACCTGTTGAAATGCCTCACTGTTGCTGCCTGTACTGAATTTGCAGCTTCTCTACTCTCATTTCGCTTTTCCTGAGCGCTATCACAGGTCTGAGTGGGGGGCTGGTAACACAATCTTAGCACCGAATTTTCATCAGAGCACAAAATTTCTGCCCACAGTGGTTCTATGGACCTACTCTTCTCCCATAATATTTTTTACACTGTTATGCCTTATAAAATGCTTCCTGTACAGCACCAGTCCCTGCGACTGTATGTCCCTCTCATCTTTTCTATAAAGCTGATACAGCCTGGCAGCATTGATTACCCTCTTTTCACCAGGTCTGTTTTTCCAAAGTTATCATTTCACACCAGTCAAATTCCCTCAGCTTACATCACAGGCCTCAAAGCTGGTGGGACAGCACTCAGGTTCTTGCTTTCCTCCATCTCTTCTTACTGCTTGGTAAGTGGCATTGCAGATGTTCTGAGAGCACTCCCTTTCTTCTTACAATGTGCTCTTCTTTGTCCCTTGCAGGCTTGTTTGGTGTACCTCTGAAAATCAGCCATGCTCCCATGGCAATGTCTGACATTCCTACCCCTGAAGGTGCCCCTGCTACAGGAGCACCTCACTGCGAGAAGACACGACAGCAGCAGCTGGCAACAGCTGCATCTGAGCCATCAGGCCACTCTTTTCTAACAGGTGCTTCCCTACCCAAAATTTGCATCCTCCCCAGCAGTGCAGAGGCTGCTGCCATGGTGGAGGCTTCACCTGCAGCAATGCTGGAGTCCCACTGCCTTGTTCACAGCTAAGTGGAAGACACACATACAGAGCAGCTCTGTGAGACTGTATCATACAGTGCTGAAAACAAGTCTTTGAAACAAAGCAGACAAGAACAAAGAAAAAACACTGAATGGGCAAGGTCAGGCTATACGAAATCAGTCCTGATCACACTATTTCAATTTAACTAATATTCATCACCTCATCAGCACAACCCTGCCTGCATTCTGCACTCCTTCCTCAGCAACATCCATCTGTCAAATTATGCACTCCTTGCTGAGACCAGGATATTATGGCTGCAAGAAAGCATTTAGCCCATCATGGTTGCTACTGCAAAGTAATAAATAATACTTAAGGGAAAGGAAAAAGAAAGTATGAGATTTTTTTTAATTCCATTTGACTGAGTTGATGGTCTTCACCTCTTAATGTTATGTTATTATTGCTACAGTAGGAAGACATTTAGCTTCTAAGTGTGTTTGAGACATCTGTGAATGACTCATTATCACTTTCTTTTCTTACAAAAGATTGGCTTCTGGCTAAACTCCAACACAAAAACCCACTGAAACACCTGGACACCAGAACCATACTGTTGTGACTGCTGATCCATCTGCAAAACAAGCTGGCTTCCTGCTTGATCCAGGATAGTTCAACAGGGAGATACTCTTCCCTACAGCTATGCATCCCTCACCCAGAGACAAGGGGTAATTTGTTTGTTAGTTGCTCACTAAACCCCTTTGTTTCTATCAAAGCATTTTGGATATCAACTAATCTGTAAGAGATGTCACAGGTGCAGGCCAGGTGTTGCAGTGTATCAGAAGAGGAACTAGAAACAGAGGTTTTAGCAAAAGAACAGGGACTTTGACAGTAGCAATTTAGTATCAGTAGGAGACATTCGCTTATTGACTTAGTTTGTCGGTTTATTTCACTATTTATTAAATTCTGATTGCAATAAAGGCACCTGAACAACTTTAAAATATTTTTTAAATCGGTCTGCATGGCATAATTGATAACCAGAATTTATCTAGAAAGACAAACTGCCTTTTGATTGGCTGTCTACTATAAGTTACAAGCTGAATAATCAAATCCGTTCAAAATAGCTTTCTCTTGTCAAAAAAAAATATAGATGAAAACAGACATTACATGCAACTTCTAATGTTTTTCTCTTTTCCCCCTTATAATTAAAGGGCTTGATATTCCAATAGCCATTTTGCTGTTGCCTGTACTAAAATGGTTTGAAATTATTCTAAATTCTCTCTCCATATGTAGACAAGTATTTCCATGATATAACACTACCATTAAGAAAAATCAAAAGTTACTACAATCAGCAATTCATTTTTACTTCTCACAATGGACAAAAATATTTCACACTGGCAATATCTCGTTACCCCCAACTGAGATCAATTAATTCCAGAAGTATTTTTCCATAAAAAGAAGAATTTATAGGAAATATTTGCTTTTGGTTTGAGAAGTTAAATGCTCTGCTTGCATTTCAGTCTTGCCTTAAGTCTTGAGTTAAACATTTTCAACAACTTCACTATTTCTAACTTGTAAAGCAAAATAGGTCATGACTTGAGAATTTCCTCTCTGGGGTACCAGGCTCAAGGATTACACATTTAGATGTTCAGCCTACTGAGTTAATACGGAAATCCCAATTCTCAGTCCAACATATCAGAAGTATGGAAAAACCTTTTTTTCTCTTAAGTAAGGGAATGAAATATTATTAATAGTCAATATTTATTATTGATTTAAATCATTTAATCAATTAAATATTTATTTATTCATTACCCATAACTATTAGATCAGTACGAGCCAGCTAATACTTGACTAAAGTTAAATTCTGAATTTTGCAATGGTGTGTTTGAAGTGATAATGCAAAGAGGGAAAGGATTGTTGTGAACACAAAGTGCTAATCTGCTGTCTAAGTCTTACTGAACCTCTCCCCTAACACTTAATCTAAAATGCTTTCAGCTCATAAATTCGCCTTCCAAAACCAGTAGGAGGTTAAAGCAGGACCCAATGGGAGGTTACATTTATTTAATATTCAGTCCTTTCTCAGATGAAATATTGCCATCTCTCCTCACAGGTATTTGTCAAACCATTAAAGTAATGGCTTATAACTATTACTTGAAATAGTAGCTCTGTTTGTAACTACCCCTGACAAAGGATAAGCAAAGTGCATTAATTTGCTTTGAAAAATACCCAAAGCCTTTGCCGTCGAGCACCAAGGGAATGTGCCCCATTAACTAGTTCAGAGCCAGAAGCTGAGGCACTGCTAGTAAATATTGTTTAGCAAAAGGAACCTGTATCTCTGTAAGACCTTCTCCAGCACCACCCTTCGTGCCTTACAGCTCTAGTTCACTGCACATGCATCCTACAAGCTCTCTAACACAAGGTCAGTTCCTGCACCTTCACATATTAACAGCACCTGTAAAGATAACACTCGTAACTAGACCTAGAAATTGGCTATTTTTATACCAGCTACTACATTTGACATATATTATTGTACTAACATGTTTCTAGCATCCATTAAAAATAAGATCATCAGAAAGAAGCAGTAATAACATAAGAAAATCCACAGAACTATCAAGCAGGTCCTGTCACAGAAATCTCTTCTGTGGAATTTCCATGACATGCAATGTGTACAGCTTCCCTTGACTCCACAGATCTCGATTTCAAATCTGCACTTATATACTGGGATATATTTCTAAGTTTAATTTTTACCTTTGTCTCTGTGTTTTGCTGAGGAGAATTTTAAGAAGTAACAAGAGAACAATATATTTATCTTGTTCAAACAGGAATCTAAAGTGTGACAAGTGTGGCCAGGCAGTTTTGACTTGTGTTAAAAATTCTTCGTTTACATATCATTCTTAGTGACAGTGGATAAAAGAGCAATGATTAGTACTTGTTGCTACCACTTTGAAAGCTATCCTTTAATTAAAAGCAAATTTGATGTGCAACACTGCCTTTTATTGAGAACACCCAGTTCATGAATTGTTTTTTTTAACCCTGTTAAAAAAGTCCACAAATCTAGTATTTTTGTAATTTTGCAGTCAAGAAACAACTACTGATAAGAATAATGTATAGGCTTTGTCACTTCATTTTGATTCTGCAGCAGCTTGTCCCAAATAAAATGTGTTTGCTCTAACTCAGGTTTTTGCTTAAAAAAAAAGGTTTAAAACTTGAAGCCAGCAGTGTCCCTTCCTGTCCCAGTGAACACAACCAGGGCACAGCTTTGGGCCCTGCCAGCTGTCAGGCTTCTGCCACCCCCGTTGGATGGTGCCTTCAAAACACCCGCAGCTGCAGTCCACATGCAAACGACAGATAAAAAAATTCTCAGGTTCCTAAGCAAAACATTCTTTCCTTTGCTCCCAGCCACCACTGAGGTGAAGCTATACTGCTAACAATTATGTTATTTTTTTTCTCAGATCAGTCCCTCTTAAAAAGACTTTCCTGTTACTGCATTCCATTATAATCACTATGAACATCTGCATATCCAGCTACTACTTTTATTAATGTCTCAATTCCAGAATTCTTAACTTATTTTTCCTTTTTTTTAATAAAAATCTACACTTAAGGTATGAAACACCTATAATTACATTTTATGTATAGTCAATTAATTATGATGGTTAATCTCGGACTTATCAGAAGGAAAATGCTACTGAAGACAACAGCTGAGTTACATCACTGCAAAGGTAGACACACAGCCAGGCAGACAAACTCTCAACCACTGCTTCCCACAAAACCTTTTAGCCCTTTACTCTTTTTCACATCTCCCAAAACTGTGAAGTCAATAGCATTAAAATGCTACTGGCACAAATACAGCATCTATGCCAAATCCAGACACAGCCATTTTCACCAGCTACCAGTGACTTTAGGATGAGTTTATGAAATAACAACAACAGCTGATGACTCCTCTGCTCCTGCCCCAGCAGCAGGCAGCCAGAGCAGCCACCAGCAGAGGAAAGCCACTGCAGCGTAGCTCAAGAGGCCTCAAAAGAGGGACTTCACTGCTGGTTGCCTGGCACTAGCTTGCACCTTGCTGCTCCGCCTCAAGAGGCACAGTGGGTCCTAGATGGGTCCTCTCTGTTCCTCCTACTGACTTTTTACAGCAAAAATCAAGTGGGAAACACTAACACTGAGGGAGACATCCTGTAAAATTCCTAAGGATGCCAAGAGCCACCCTGATGGCAGAGCAGCTTACTGAGCCAGGGAATGGTAGCCGTGTTGAGTCCAAGGCCCTGGAAGCACGGTCAAAACCAGAGCTCCTCAGAGGTGCATGGCACACTGGCAATAAAAGGGTTATACATACTGACTCAATTGCTAGTTTGCTTCTTGGCCTTTGATAACCAGAAACCAAATTGCTTTTCTGTTGCATAAAGTATCTTTCAAATTCAATTGCTTATCTCCTCATTCATTCAAGAAAGGGAGACCTCAGATTTACAGAAATGAGAGCCCGCAATAGAAATATACTATATTAGACATAGAACAGACACCTGAAAAACAATCAAAACACACTCTATTGATTTTAACCTTCAGCATCAAGGTATCCTTCAACAGTCTCAACTGGATCCAGGTTATAAGAATTTCCAATTATTTGAATATCTGTATATGGGATAAGCATTTAGTTATCAACATCCACCATAAAACATATTTTCGGTTGTTATTAGGGCACTGTTACTGTGAGGAATTGACTGCATTGCCGCTTCAGACCATGCTGCCGCTGAAGTGAGAGCAGCTGTTCCCCACACACAATCCCCAGTGCCAGGGCAGGCACCCCAAGCAGGGCAGGGGTGCTGCCAGGGTGGCAGAGCTCCCTGCCTGGCTGCACACAGGCGCTGCACGGACACACTGTTCCAGCAGCCCGGCAGACAGCCGTAATCACGCTGCGCGAGGAGTTGCTTACAGCACTGAGGAATTCTGCTTGCTAAAGTTACGTTAATGTGAAAGGCACATGTATAACTTTATGTTCCTCGGGCGTCTGCAGCACCAGCACAATGTCTTCTGCTTCTTAACTTCCAAACTCTACAATTTTTAAAAATTGCTGTGAACAAAGGGGGAAACAAGGGGGTGCACGTGGTCCCATACTGGATGCAGGGCAGCCTCCACGGGGTCTGACAGAGCCTGGAGGCCTTGCCCCGAGCACACCACGAGCCAGAACAGAAGAGAAGCCCTGGGACACAGGGGCTCTCCACTCCCACCGTAAGTTCTCTTATTGGAAGAGGAAAGAGGAGGGGAGGTCTTTCTTGACAAATACTTCTTCCCAGAAAGCCCCTGCCACAGATAACCCGGAGGGAACATCAGGGTCTGTGTAACACTGGCAGGCACACCTGGCCCTCCAACACAGGCGTGCAGGGGCTGGGCAGGACCTTGTCGGGCCCTGCATCCTGCTGCGCGCACAGAGGAGGCTCCTGGGAGCAGCAAGCAAGCCACGGCAGTGGCATTGAAGCATTTAGTGGCCAGGAGGGCGGCCAGCCTGGGGCAGGGAGCTGCTCTGCACGCCTCAGGTGCAAGGGCTGGGTCACTGACCAGAGCAGCCGTGGCACTGCTCTGCAATTCTAGAGCTGTCCAAACCATCCTGCACTGCTACAGAAGATCCCGAGGAGCACAAGGCATGGCAGCCTCCCAGCCTGGCTGCTGAGCAACAGCCCTGCCCCGAGCCACTGCGGCAGTGTTCCTGTGGTTATCAACATTAACACCTTGCTTTGGTGCCAGGTGCTCCCTCCCAGGATGGCAAAGAGCAGGCAAACGCTCCCTTCACAAGGAAGGGCTGTACAGCACCGAGGAAATAAAAGAGTAAAGCAAAACGCTTTTTCTCGTTATGAGGATTTCTTGTGCTCTTGACTTCAGCATTACCAGTAGTGAGGACTATCTGTATTAATACTAATCTGTATTAGGACAGTCAGCCCAGATTTAGCAAAACCAAAAATGAAATTTAACAGAGCATTATGGTGAAAGGCATTACCACAGACTTCCCTGGTTCATTTGCACTGCTGCAGAGTAACACTGCAAAAAGTATGAGTACAGATGCATTCAGTGATTTAAATAAATAAATAAAAATCTTAATCCTTTGTTTCCTCAGCATTTTCACAAACACCAACCCAGAGTTTTATGGACTTAGTCTAAAAGGGTAAAAGTGTTCATTAAAACAGCATTTTTCATTATATTGAAAAAAATACTAATATAAAAGTAAAACACAATTCTCATTGATTGATGTTAATGAAACCTCTGCTAAGGGACTGTTCCAGAAGAAAGGACAGGCACCACACCTGAAAGCAGAATAAAATCCTCCAATTCGTATGCAAGCACTTAATCTACCGACTAATAGACTTTAAAGGTTACATATAATGCCCCAAAACAATCACCTGATACTTCTCATCACTTCACTTCAACTTTTCCAACTTCACTATCAGAGGTACTGTTAGCTGCATTTTGTTGCTCATGTGGCAGATCCCTAAGACTCTCGCCAAGCTTCTTAATGTTGGGGTTTTCTTTCCATATCAACTCAAATATTACTTCCCTATTTGTAACTTCAGTGACCAAGTGAGGGAAAAAAGCACTAGAGCAGGTGTCTTGAAAGCACTATCCTACCTTTGCAGCCTCGGGCCACAAAGTTCCTTTTGCACAGAGGATTCTCTGAGTTTCTTACAAGGTTTTTATCAGGGTTACCTTGGAAATTAACAACTGCTGTGAGACAATAAACCTATTTGGAGACAGGTATACTTTTAGGTTTACTCCACACAGATCTTCTGACCAAGGTTTGAACAGAACACTTGAAAAGCAGACACTAAACAGTCTCCAAAATGTAGCTGCAGAGCCTTGTCAGATTTCAGTCCCAGACAATTATAGCACATGAAGCAGCTCTCCAAAATTCAGGGAAATTTTTATACATTTCTGTCTGTGTCACCTTAACACATACTTACAGAATGCATTAGCTTATCTTGAGAAAGACTGATATTACACTTAGTACCAGAAACCTTTTCTACCTACTGTCATTATGAGCTGTAAAGTCTAAAAGGATGATTATAAATGAAGCTTCTCAAGGTAAAAGTAATGATATAACTTTTAATAGTTTCACAGTTGCACCTTTCTAATCAAAAAAAAAGAAAGGTAGGGTGTCTGATTTTTTTAAATTTAGCTAATTTTAAACAGCCAAAGTAACTTCTAATAGGTGTCATTATGGAAAAGAAGCCACAAATTTCTGTGGGTTCACATTTTCTTATTAGAACAACCCTTTTTAGATAATCCTTGGAATTTGCCAATGCCTTTATTATTTCCCACACTGAACCTAGGAGAAGAAAAGCTTTATTGTATATTTATTTTTAATGTTGCAAAATGAGTTTGATTACTATGTATGCCAACTTACACCTAAAGAGAGTTTAGAAAACAATGATCTTAATGTACTAGTAAATAGAGAGGTTTGATGAATACCCTTCTAAGAACAGTGAAAAGAACCACATTTTATTGTACTCCCATGACACTGCCAAGCAGTGGCGGCAATAATCCTTCACCACACTGTATAATGAAAAAAGCACTACAACTTAAAAAAAAAAAAATTACAATTCACTATAGCTTTCCTTTAGAGTGCTATAAAATGCAACCACATTCACATGACAGCGTGTGCGTGTATATGTGTCTCTTAATAAAGCTTCTCTGAAGGGCAATACAGCATGTACCATGGAAACAGGGGTTGCCATGGAAAGAGTGCTTTTTAGTAGATGGCAAAAGAAATGAGGATTTGATTCCCTCTTTCTCACTTGTCTTAAAAAAAAGATATAAATCAGTGTAACTATTGACATCAGCAGAGTTATTCCCAAAAAACGTCAGCGTGAAGGAACAGAGGCGATACGTACACAGCAGAGAATTTCTGGCATCAGGGCTGTGGCGATGTGTTTAGCCCCGTATTTTCAGGGCAGCTCTCCCTCACACCACACGGCTCCGCAGCCAGCTCCCTCAGGCACGCTTGTGACATGTCCTTCGAAACACTGCAGGGGCCAGAGCCACAACAAGCCACAGGAGAGTGGATTTGCAAAGTTGCTGTTCCTCGCTTCCTCAATTCTCATGCAGAAAGTGCCAGAACCTTCTACCTGCCAGATCTTTTCTTTGCTTAAGTACAAAACATTTTCTGTTATAATGTACATGGTGTTACAAATGAATGAAAAGCATGAATCAAATTAACTTAAAGCATATTGGTTTTCAGACATGTTTAAAACAAAGACCATATTGATGTGTTTCATCTAACTTATTCATTAAAATGGCATTCTTGATGTCCTCATGTTACCGTAATCTCTGAAGCACTGGACAAACAAGTACATTTGTTTATCACTCTTTCCTTGCTAAAGAACAGGGTTTTATTAAAGAGATCAATCACCTGTGTACAGTTTAATAGCCTGAGCTGTGCATGTAAGACAGAGTTTGCTTCAATAGCCCACAACTCCCAAAGTATAGAGGGACATGTAAAACCATTTGTTGCTTTAATAAAACAAAATATTTCTCAGAGCTAGCAAGTACCCTATTAAAATTAGCAATTTGAGACAGAAAAGCAGTGCTTAAAAGAAACCAATTCTAATAAAAGGAGCAGAATCAATCCTGTTCGCTCACTTCCATGAGAACGCTATGCTTCTAACCAGAGACACAAAAACACTTTACATGCTTAATGCACTGCCTTCCTCTTATTGAATCACACTTATTGTGGAAACAGTCTTTTGAGGCTTCTAGCTGTTTTGAGGTAATTGGAGGATTGCTGCTTCTAATGAATGGTCTCCTCATAATGGAGGCCAAAGTGTTCAAAACAATGTCAGAGGCAAAGCATACAAAGGAAAGCTTTTCAGAAATGCCAATGAACTATCTTGAAATACATTATTTTACTAAAAGATGATCTTTCTTACTAAGCTACTGCTATAGTGTAATGAAGTTGTATTAGCAGAGGAATTAATATTTGTTCTAACACTGTTGGATGTTACTACAAATTACAACAGCCACCCCTTTTATGATGAAAGGCTGAAAAGAAACCTAACATTAATTAAGATCACACCTTTGAAGACTTCCCTTTCTCACAATCAAGAGTCGGTAAACAGCTCAGCCCCAAAATTGTCCTTTTACCTATGTTAGAGTGAAGAACAGGAACTTTCTCATTAGATGAAAACTTGCAGTTCAGTGCCCATCAAGCTTTTGAGAGTTCTAATTAATTTTTTAACTATTTAGCTTTATAACAAGATTATCTGTTTCATTTGGGGAAAAACTCCCTTTAACTGCTGACTTTGATTAAGCAGTGGTTTTAGCAAACAGACATGTTACGCAAAAAAGCTGTTAGCAGCTGTAACATGAAAGATAAAAGTTACTGAAATAACATTTTATAGGAAAACAAGCCCACTATAGGTAGCAGCAACTAAATAAAACACTAAGGTGATCAAGAAGTGTTTCACAGACTTTGCAAATAAAGTCAAAAACACAGAGGAAAACCAATCCTTCATCTCCTATCAGCTGTTCCTGTTGCCAGTGATTATGGCAATATTTCACAGAGAACATATGGCAGTGTTTATAGCCATCAGGCAGTATTTCACAGAAGCTGCGACACCATGTGTCCACCAACTAGCCTTTCTGATTGCAATTAATTAGAGAAGAAGCAGGAGGCACTTTTTAAATAACATTACATCTCAGAGATTCCTGAAGTTTCATGGCCCATGTACAAGACTAAGAGACGGGAAAGTCTATTAAAATTGTAACAAGCCTAGTACAGTGAGTCTGTCATGAGGAACAAGACCTAATAAAAAAAAAATAGTCTCCTTAAGGAGCATAAGAAAGAGTAGAAATATAATAAGCCATTCAGGGCGGTACCTTGGAAGCCTGCAACAATAAGGAAACATTGAAGACGTTTAACAGGCCATTTTATGAAACAGATTCTGCAGAAAAGCTGCCACAGTGAAAGCTATAGAGCTGGTTTATAGTTGCCAGACCCAAGAGGATGTGTACCAAAATTACATGGGGATCTATTAGGGAGCCGAGACTTATGAAATATACTGTGGCAGTCATTTCATGACTCCTATTTTAATAAAAGCAAGCAAGAGAGGAAAACTAAGGGTAATAACTACCCAATAGGTTTTCATATAGAAGTGGAAGGGTGAACTTTCCCAGGCAGCCCCTGCAGTTGAATCCAGCACTTCCAGGTAGCCCCACTTAAGGATAAAGCAGGGGGTGGCCAGCACCACCTCACACAGCAGCAACTCCAGCAAACACTGCAGACTATAATGCAACTATTCCCATAGAACAAGCTTTCCATTACAGAGGTATTTTCCCAACCCAGTGCAATCTGACCCATTAGGAATGGGCCAGGAGAATCACACAAGCTCAAAATTGTACCAATAGGCAAGACATCAATCAAAACTGATGCGGAGAAGTCCAGCATCATGTTCCCGCATTTGAGATTGGTTCATAGCATCCTCTCTCCTTACTGGACACCTTTGCCTCACAGAGCCTGCTTCCCTGCTGCTCCTTGTCTTGAGTTGGGATATTTCCTGGAGACATGGAACAATAGAGCAAGTTTGGTGGAAACCTGTCCAGCTGTAGCCTTAGCAGAGCTCCTTTCTTCCAAATCTCTAAGCTCTGATCATAGAACTGAGCTCACCCTGAAGCTCTCCCCATGGCTGTGGTACAAATGTATCTCTTTCTCTCTCTCTCTCTCCTCTCCAGACTCTTATTCTCATAAAACTTCTAGAAACTCAACACCTTTAAGATCCCACTGCATCCATTGAATTTTTCTAAGTTGGCCAGCAACCTAGAAGTTATTAAGACACATTACCAGTGCAGCCATCCAAGCCTCTTTTCCTTAAGAAAGCAGGCTTTTATATTCCTCTGCCATTATATTCTTGTTATTTTAGTATTTCCTTCATTTCCCCAAACCTCTAACCTCTGATTTTTATTATGGAATTATCATCTTGGGACACAGGAAATGCAAATGGTGTTAGTAATAATGGACACATTTATTTTTATTATTCTTAAGAGCAAAATTCCACAATATGCTCATGGTGGATCTTGAAAATGTAAATTAATGACCACAATACACCTGCCTAATTGCAGTACAATAACCTAGGACCTGTTGCCACACGTGAGATGACAGAAAATACAAGCCATGTTTAAAACTGTGTCAGGTTGTTGAGATTAGTAAAAATGTTTCCTCTGGCACTGAGCATACTATGTAAAACTCCAGGTGCAGCCCCAACACCAAGCAGCAGCTAAAAATGAGCCGCCATTCCACCCACCACTACACTCGCATGATGACAATAGGGTAACTATAAATAAATAAATACCAAAATAAAATGACAGCTGGCAACTTCACCATCCTTGTCTACACTTTCCTAGGAGCAGAGCTAATATTTTGAGTTGTGCATGCAGAATGCTTTCAAGGTTTGTACTCCATCAAAAAAGTTCCCAAACTGCGAGGCTGACAGCTGCCAACAACTTAACAGCTATACTAAAGTTCCTGGCACAACTTACAGTGGCTTCCCTAAAACTTAGGAGTAGCTTCAATGCTGAAAATTGTAATATATTCCTTAATAAAACATATTTCAATGAAAAGAAGAAAAAGAGAGCTCATAGAGGAATTCCTCTGCAATATGCACCACCAGCTGTGGTGCCATTGCTACAGAACTTACTAATGTTGTTTTTAGGACAGTAACGCAAATGCCACTGATAATCAAGAGCTGCAGCAGGAATCACCCTCCCCAGTAAAATCCCTCCTTTTGCCCCTTTCAAAAGGCTCCCATTGGTGCACTGCTTTCCATGTGGGCTGGGAGCTGGACAGGCACACAAGCCATGCTCCCAGGATGGTCAGAGGCTGCAGGCTCTCTCTTCCTTGCTGAAATGCAAAGGCAGTGCAAGGAGTAGCTTACACCCTTGGACTGATCCAAGCCAGTGATCCAGGTCTAGCAGATGCAGCCTAAAGCTAGGGCAGGAGTTTGAAGGCAGCAGGATGGGGCCTGGCTGTGAACAGTGGCACCACTCTGCCTCAGCCTGAGCCTTTACTGACATCGGCACAGCTTTGGTTATGGCCCACTACACACAGCTATGGTCTTCTAAGGAAAAAAAAAATGCCTAAAAACATTAAGGATTTCATCAGGAAGGAGGCATCACACACAGAGATACTCTGCCTCTCACACTGGCTGGTCTGGAAAGATAAGCAGATGAAAAGTAGAAGAGCAATTTATACCCCCATCGGCTAAAGTAGGAACACTATAATTTATCCCCAAAACACTGGGATGTAACAGTACAGCTTTCTTTTGGACAAAAAAAAATATTCTTGACTCAACTATATGCATAGTTATCCTTGTAGCAGTCATGTCAGCAGAAACAGTCATAGCAATAAAAACAAATATATACCGAATACCTGTGGAAAAGCCACGGTTTGAGCAGAGCTCATCTGAACCCCAGCACTCTGCACTAGCCAGCCTCCTAACACCAGGGACCCAACCAACCCTAACGGCAGATCTTAAATGCTTTTTCTTTTTAAATCTGGCATGTACAACCTGGTACCCCCCTGGTGAGGCATTACTGATTCCAGTCCATCGCCTGATATGCTGTCAGGCCACTGAGTGATCAGATAACTAGATGAGAATGAAATGGAAAACCAAGATGGTTCTGGCAATCACACCTCACACCTCTCTGCACCACTGACACTGCCCCAAGGAGGAACAGAGCAGCTGATCATCAGTGGCCCGTCCGTGCTGTGTTGGAGACTGGGTTCTGCCACTAGTTCACATTGCATAAATGAAAAACAATTAGGAAATATAAATGGTCATTTTAATGATTAATTGACTTCTACCACAATTATTAGAGCTCTGATCACCTCCAGAATTTATTTGTACAAGTACCTCAACACCAAGATTAATTTAATTTTCTCTTAAGCTAACAAAGGAATTAGATGAATAGCTGAGTTGAAATAAAAAGTTTTCCTGATATCAAGCAAAGCCAAGAAAAACTGAATTTCATATTCCTTTCCTGCACACACCTTGGAAGAGTCAAGTTGAAAATGAACAAATCTGAATTTCCAGTTATTGTTTAACAAAGCAAGTTGAAAAGTTAATGTGATTCTTTTAGAACTCTTCTACCAGTTGCAGCTGGAAGAACACACATTAGTCACTCAGAATGAACTACATCTTCAATGCAGATTACTTAAAGATGTACCTACTACATGCTATTATCTGGATTACCTTTAACAAGAATAAATGGATAAGACAAAGTATGCTCTTTTTATGCTTATGGAATTTGGCAATATTCTAATTCCCTTGCACAGGCTTAGAAGGGAGTTTAGAAGGGAGTGCTATTATCAGATGTCTGAGGCTGCTGGACACCTTTGCACATATAACACAGGGGAATGACCAAGGGCAATAGAATTCTTAGCCTGAGCCATCCTAAACATGACACGCTTCAGATTCTCTCTGCCCAGAATACTGATACTGCGAAACAAACAAACAATTAAAAATCTAAGCTAGATCAAAAGCAGGTTTTTTTCCTTCAAAAACAGCTATAGAAATCACACTGAATATACTGTTTTGGAAGAACTTTGAAATAATATTTCTTGATTCTTACTTCATTCTTCGGATGCTTTTTAATGATGCATTAGTCCTTACAACCACGTAGTATGCTGTTTCTAAAGACAACAGTACCTTCTAGGTCAAACTGTCTCCTGGTCGATTTACACCAGGAGAGTTTATGGTTTATATGACATTGTTACATTAAATAAAAAGCTAGCAAAAATAAAAAAAATTAAAAAAAAAAAATCTAGGGAAGATATGTAAAGTACAATAGCTCTTAAGCATTTGAGCACAAGTAAGATGGTAGCAAACACTATTGCCAGTGAAAGTTTTTAATTGAAAGACATGCAAACAAAAAGTAAAATAAGAATCAAAAAGAAAGTTGCTTTTTTGCTAATAAGGAATTTTCTTTTTTTCTTTTTTCCCCTCAGGAAATGGTCATTTAGATAGAAATTTTAAGAATTTTTTTCTCCCTTTTAAATAGCTGCTTCAATTAAAATTATCTAAATGCATTTTTCTTGTTCTAACCCTTCTTTTGGTCAAGACTGACTCAGAATCAAGATCATTAATTACAGCAGAAATTCAGCATTAATAAAAAATGAAGGCAAAACCCACCTTCCAATAAATAAAGAAACACTAAGGAGAAGAAATATGCATTCTAATTTATTCGCTTTCACCAAAATTCAAAGCCGATCTTTTTTTGCTACCGTAACATAAAACACAAGCTTGTATCACAGCCATGAAAATGACAGAAAAGAGGACTAAGTTGGAATGTTTCAGCTTTACCAAAGGGCACACTGCATGGCAAATAAGCCTAAACTAATCTACTGTTAGAACAGAACAGAGTAACTCTCACATGCTTGTACTTCTTGTGTTGTGCCTTTTTTTCCCCATCTATTTCCCATAAGATCAGAACGCAAGGCATCATTTGTGTTAGGAAGAACATTTAACAATTAGGTTATTTATACTTTGTTCGCATTTTCATCAACTGAAAATTACTGATAAAATTACTGAAGTTAGAATGATATTTGCAAACTAATTTGTATTCATATTTTACTCTTTGGAGGCAACGATAATTCTCCAGGAACACAGAATTCTCCCTATCATTTTGTTCTGAGCAAATGCAACAATAGACTAGTAACTCTCAGCTTTTGATTACGCTCCAAAATAGTTGTAAGTCTCAAAAAGGGGCCGGGGGGAACCAACTACATACCCACAAAGGATCCATGCTTCTAGTCTACAGCAGTGTGAAAATTGAACCACTAAATCTTTAGGGCAGTAAATGACCTTGAAAACTCACCCAGATTACATTTCGTCATTACCATAGGATTTATCTGCTTTGGACATCAGACTTGCTTCATCACCATGGACTTGCCTGGCAACCACTGCTGTGTGTCTGACCCCAGTCACTGTGCTGGGCCAGCCCCAGTCCCTGCGTGAGGGCACTGCAGGATGGGAACCATTCCAAGGGTTCCATCCCTGCCGTACTTGTCCTCGAGTCCCAGTTTGCCAGCCCTCATGGATCAGCCAAGCCCATGTTGCCCTCAGCACGCCTTTCCCAGCTTTTTGGCTTCTGGCATAACCATGCATTAGATTCTCAAGGATCAAAGTTTAATGTTCAACCCATGTCTTGCTGTCAATGCCCAGTCTTGACACAATCTTTTAGCTATCAAAAGAGTTTTACAGCAATCCCAAATGACCACTGCATACAGACTGCTGAAGTTCACCTTTGTTTCTTTTAATCTTGAGACAATCCTCAATCAACAGCCAACATCCTGGGCCAGGACAGTATCACATGGATGAACAGAGCTCCCACAGTTCTCTCCCTCAACTCGAAAGACACAGCCAGCCACCCAACCCACCCTGATGTGGCCAAATAGTTGCTGACACGGGCAATGTGCAGAGATGCTGCAGCATGGATGACACACATCATTCTGAAAATGGTCCCTGCTGAAGTTCAGCAGCAATAAACAACAAAAATAGAGCAGCTTCTGTGTGACTTGGCAAAGCACAGTCTCTGGAAATGTGCAGAGCATAAGCTCCCATGCAGTGAACAGCACCAAGATCTCATTAGGTCTGCTTAAGTCAGGAGCTTTTTTTTTTTTAAGTCATTGCCACTGTACTCAAATTGAAAGTTAGAGATTATGAACTGTTACCTCAATCACTTCTTGACAACCTAGACCAGTTTAGATCACCAAGGGCATATAAAGCAGACATCTTCCTTGAAGCTGCAAAAACGACAAAGTGAGAGGAGCACAGCACAAGGATGCAAAGGCAGCAAGCCATGTTTTCCCCTTTCTACTGCATTGTAGATTTACCTTGTGTCCATATTCTCCCCAAAGATTACAATAGCATCACTGCTACTCCTTCAGCATAATGTATGTTTTCACACTCCACTGATCTGGGCCCACTCTGACTTCCAGAGTATTCTTTGAGATTCTCTTTCCTACATTTTAATCCCACTAGCTGGCTTCAGGAAAGGGCATCTCCTCCAACATTATACAAGAATTTCTCCATTTTCAGTGCTCCATCCAAGACCAAATGGATTCCATTGGGTTATGGATCAGAGCCTCAAAAAAGTCACCAATGACAAAGTCATGTGGAGTGACCAGGTTAGATAGAAACAGTACAGAAATCCCTAAACACCAGCCAGCAACAGCTCTTCTCTGGCCAGACCCTAATTTGAACCTCCCCTGACCTCTCCAAACACTTTTTTCCTTGGCAGGTAGCCAGTCTGGTCAATGCTGCTCTTCTGAGAGCAAACCCAACAGCTCCTCAAAACACATAAACAGAAGTAAATTTTTAAAGGGAAGCCACTTCTACTGGGGCTAATGAACATAATGGTGGTGGAGCAAGTCAGCCTAAACAGAGAACACTGTGAACATATGCATCCTAACAGTTGTTTATTTCTTGGTCCTCTAGTTAAAAATCAAGCTCTTCACTTTTTTGGCCTCACAATGTCATGTCAGATTGTCCTTCCTTTTCAACCGTTTTTCTTTTTGCATGTATTTGATAGGATTTTTTTTAATAAAAGTGGAGGTGTTCTTGGCATTTCTGCCACAACAGCAGGGTTTGAACTTAAGGTCAAATTAAAGGAACATTGTGTTCTGTTACCATGGCAACCATTCCAGGCTAATATCAGGTACTAAGATACCAAGAATGAAGTGATAAAATCACTACATTAGTTTAATAAACAAGTTCCATTGTCATCATTTTACTATATATATATGGTTCTTTGAAAAAATATCAAATTTCAGAACTTGTTCTGCTTGGCCTGTCATTCATTATCTAACAAAAATTAAAAATTATTACCTTTCTCAAGAGCTTCAGAATTACAGGTATATTGAGAACTCATTAAGGCTGCTACAGATTTTAAAGACATATTCTAGGTACACCAAATTTTGCAGACCCTAAAGCAAACCCTAATATGACATTTAATTTCAATTCTCACTTTACATATTCATACTCTGCCTCAACCTTTTAATAAATGCATAATTGAATTTTAAATATAAATCTTGATGTGTCAAACTATAAAGTTGAGGGCACACCTTAGAAATTCTATACCAAGAGGACAAATGTGAATGAACACCCTTCTCGGCATGCATCCAAAAGCTGGTGCAATGAGCTACGACTCGGGCATGTCTCCCACATCCTGTACCTAACATCCTGGTCCCAAGCCAGCAGGACTGAATACCCACAGAGCTTGTTGGAGCTGGTTCCAGCTACCCTTGCAGCTAGTGAAGGGGGCAGAATTGGCCAGGCCTGGATGCAAAGTAACTAACACCATATGGTTTGAGGCACGCACCTTGAGAAGCTGCTGGAAACCCGGGCAAATGCCAGACGGTGAGAAGATGTTGCTGCATTTAATACTGGAGTGAGAATATCCCACCCAGCTCTGCTTCCCAGTGAGCTCCTGGGCAGCCTGGAGTTGGATGGCCAGTGAAGGTGCCAGATCCATAGACCACCACCCTGAACGCGTGCCTCTATATCAGAATTGCTAATAAGACAAAGATTTAAAATGCCACTTTTGGCTAGTGCTGACAATAGTGGCTAGAGAAATAATTAACACTGATTTCCATATTACTGATAATTCTGCAAATGAAAATGAATGGGGCCAAATGGTTCTGAGAATTTAAGATAAACTCCAGAAAGTCAGGAAATCCAACAGAGTCTGAGCAATTTATTTGCAAAATAATTTGAAATTACTTTGCATAGTAATAGGATTCTGGAGATACGTTGTTAACCATGCAGAACAGCCACATTGATTGAGCACTGCAGCAGAGAAAAATAAAAGTTTTTTCCACAACAGAGGATTGCAAGACATTTTTGTGACCTTTTTAACCAGATGAAAAACAAAAGTTATCCCAATTCACCCACCACAAATCACCAGCACAGGATCACTTGAAAGACAGAGATAGGTCACAAGGCCCCACCAGAAGAGACACGGCCTGTTTTCATTAGCCAAACCGAAGCAGCAAAGCCAGACAAAATTTCTGTACATGTGCTTGACTTTCTTGTGTGCCCCTCAGACATGCTTATATCAAAGTCACAACATCACTGTAAAAAACCCAATATTTTCAGTATATGAGAAAATATTCAGAAAACATGCTAATAAATTGGTCTTATTTAACTTTTAATAAACATATACACCTAATATTTACCTTCCAAATAAAGTCAGACCAAAAATGAATTGCTGAGTAACAGAAACATGCTCATAAGCTGCTATTAGGGTGCTGCTGATACCCCTCCCTCTCATGCATTCATCTGCTTCTTCGAACATGCTGTTTGGCACTGATTTTATGCAATTATGTCAGCCTGACATCAGTGAAGCAAACATTACACAGGAGTTGCCTATGGTCTTCCAGCCACATTTCTATACATAGACTCAAGAACTATAAGCTGTAACTGCCAGTTTCTCCCAAGAAGTCTCAGGGCAGAAGGACAAGCTGACCTAATCAGGGGGTTGTTTAAATAGGTTTTGCAGTGGGGACACAGCTAATCCTTGGCTGACAAGCCAGCCAGGAGATTTTTATTTTTTTATCTGTGATTAATGGACTTGACATCCATGTTCCCACAGCTTCTGCTAAACATGCAGTTCAGACCTTATTGTTAAATACCACCAAGATCACAGAAAACTAAACTCTTATGACAGCAGAATGACTATGCCAGAGGGCAGACTTTTCTGAGACAAGTATTGGATTACACCAGAAATGTAACACAGAATAATAGGGCACTACAGAAAGGTTCACAATCTTGAGCCCCTGAATACCTTGCACCCTTAGAACCAGACTGACCTTTTTGAATAGAAAATAGATGGTGAGAGTTGAGAGATCTAACAAGATAACATGTTATTCAAAATTATACTGGGAGATCATACTCACATACAAAGTGTTTATCCTGTTTAAGTCAGGGGCATAGGCAATCAACCTGACCTTTCATTTTGTATTAGTCACTACTCAAAGCAATATGACTGCAGCATCAATGGAGGTCTCCCTCTTCCAGAATTCACAGGTTGGGATGTGAGACGAAACGCAAGATTTGGAAATCCTAATTTCTGTTTTTCTGTACATTTTGCACAGATGCCAATAACAAAAAAAAAGTTAAAACATGCCAGTCTGAAATAGAAAAGCAATGTCGGTTCATAAGGGATGCTGTTTAACAGTTAGCTCTGTCTGAACTATTCTCGTTTTAGACTAGAAAGTATTTTAAACCTTAATTACTACAGTCTGCAAGACTGTGACAGATCTATCTTGTCCTTATGGGCATCTTGCCAGGATGAAGCACGAATTCTTTTAAGATGACCATACTTAATTAGCGCTTCAGCTAACTTTATGGTGTTTACATGATTCAATAGACTACTTCTGGCTTTGGCAAGTATATCTGTCTGTTGCACTTTGGGAGCTTCTAAGGTCAAAGCTATTTTTCATGCATTTTCACAATTTGTCGTTATATCTTGTTAGCCTATGGATTTTGATTTCTATATGTAAAGTACAGACTAGGAAACTGAAATTTCCTGGACCAAAAAAATTTTACTCTGAATATTCCTTACTATATCAATAGTCACTGCTTGATTGTTGTTTCAAATTGTTGTTACAGAACTCAGGTATGTATTTACAACAACAGCTCTGTATGGGAATAGAGAGAATAGAGATGGAAGAGCTGACTAACTGTCCAGGAGACTATTCCAGATTCTGAAAAGCACAGTTGGGACACAAGAATGATGTTGTATTAAAAACACAAGAGAAGGCACAGACCACCTTGAAAAAACAGTCTTCCTTTAGCACTACCTATCACCTCTGGGACTGCATCTGAGCTGCAAAACACCCCAGCACCATGCCCTGCAGAGTCCTGTGGGCAGCAGGGAGCCACCCTGCACTGGCCCAGCCACCACCCAGTGCCATCCCTCAGCTGCACCTCCTGCACTGCTCCAGCCCCTCGGCTGGCTGTGCCTGACAGGGGAGATGACTGATTAAAGTGACAGACAGGGTTTCCATCGAGAGAGGAGCTTGTTTTAGCACAGGCCTGTCTACTTCAGTAAATCTGGGGCTTTATCAGCTCTGTGCAACTGACTCATTTAGAGCTGATCGGTGGCAGTCCATCTCTGGCAGCCCCTTGTCAGTGACAGCCCTCAGGTGCCTAAGCACGGCACGCTTGATACAAGTCAGACCCTGCTGCGAACAGAGATTAACCTGCAAAACCATGCAGCGCTCTTTTTAAGGGTATTCTAGCCAGGCACAGCAAAACTACAGACTCCATCAGACTTGGTAAACTTTCTTTAGCTTCTCCATTTCCTGCACCTCATTTACATTCACACTAGAGGGTGAATAAAAATAACCAACGACCCAGGCAGCCTGACTACTGTGAAGAAACCACATGAGCCAAAAAATTCCTAAGTAGTCTTTGTATAACCAAGCAGTTTGTCAGACAACACTGGAGTGGCTTTCAAAAATCTGCATACCCATATAGAAGGTGAAATATTAATAAATTTAATATTGGAATATTTGATTAAATTAATATTAATTCACCATTAAATTTTTAAGAGTTTCATATTTCATAAGAAAATCACAGTGAAACTACCAATAGGGACTTAACATGTGAAACCAATTATACAAGATCATTAAGCAATGCCTCAAAAAGCAATCCAAACAGTTCTAAGTGATAAAGAGGAATTAAGTGAATTTTGTTTACAAACAGCACTGTTTGTGCAAATTCTCACTGGAAAGGAGACTTTCTCACTCACAAATATATAATGTATATTACTATGAACATATTCTTCTTCAGTTCTGTAATATGCACACATGGTCACACCTTTTTTTCTTTTTTCTTTTTAATACAGCAATAAAGGAGAGTAAACGCTCTGAATTCTTTCTATGGTTATTGGGAAAGTTCTTGAAGAAGCTGACTTACTGATAGGTGAAAACAAAAGCTTTGATTGCAATCAATTATCTTCTGACAAAGCAATGGGGAGAATAGTGGAGGTTTTTTCAAGTGGGTCTATTCAATTTTTGCTAGTAGTTCCAAGCCTCACCGTCAACTTCTTCTTGAGGATCCAATTTTCCTTTCCACAAGTACACCTGTATTTCTTCTATCAATGTTATTCTTTAAAAAAACCATCTTGATAACATCAGATTCATTTAAAGCATAAGCAATAGATTTTGTTCAGTTATTCCATTGTCTTTATATATCCTTCTAAGGCAGTTCACTTTTGTCCTCTCAGGTATTCATAGCGTTCAACAAACTGCAGCCAGAACATCTCAGCCAGTTCACTTCAGATGTGAGCTACCAGCTTATAAAGTCACAATATGCAGAATATCTTTCACTGCAGCACAGTGTACCCAGACTTCAATTAATTTTTCAATAACATTAAAATCTTGTTTGTATAACAAACAACACTGGACTGAAATGGTGCATGGGGTTTCATAATTAGATAAAGCCATTGTTTAGAGTCAGAGAGTGCCCGTTTACAGTTCAATAAACCACTTGTCACAGTTGCTTGGCCAGAGCAGACCCGGGTGTCAATGGAAACAGTTAGCACTGTGGTAGTGAAATAAATTGGTCTCCTGGGTAAATAAATTGAACATCAATACGAATATGCCCCATCAGTAAAGACTAATTTATAAAGGCTCTGTAAATGCTGTTTTATATACACTGGCATTTAAGGAAATGCCTTGATGTCTTCTCAGCTTTTTTTTTTTTTTTTTTTTAAAAAAGGCTTAACAATGGCCTTTGGCCCATAAGTTTCATACATATTAGTGCAAAAAATACAAAATAATGCCAGTACTTACAGCGAAACAGTACTTCAAATATTTTCCTTAATAAATAAGCACAAATAATTATACCAGATTAAGGTGTGTTTACATTTCTCATGTTGGTTTTGCCATTTAGAAGTACCCAGGAGAATCAGAAGCACACTGAACTCTACCCTGCTTCTAGCCAAGATGAATTTCTTGGCTCTCCCAGCACCATCAGTGTGTCCATCAGTGAAACCCAGTACACGATGCTATGGAGCTAGAATACAAATTTTAACTTTCCAGTGTGATACTACTTTATCCTTAACTCTTCAGATGAGTTAGATTTATTTAGACTTTTGCTTGTGAATAATCTCAAGAAATCCATTAGTCCCATACAAGATCACATACGCTTAGATAGTCAGTGCTTCTTAGTTCTTACTGGAGCAGAACTACATAAATGGCTAAGAATACAAATGATGCTGAACAGTCCACAGACTACAAGATGTTCAAAGAAAATTTCATGAACATCTACTATCTTTTAAGAAAGCTGACATGGTAAAAAAAAAAAATCTGAACACAAAGAAATTTCCTATCTGTGTGCATGCATATATAGATATATGCACACACCCCCCCATAAACTGCAGCTGTTCAAAATAATGAAAATCCAAATACAAAGGTTCCTATTAATACTGCACTCATTTGCAAAACTGATCATTATTTCTGGCCTGTGTCTAGACTGAAGAAAAACTGATGGATTGTATTTTCTGGAACGCTTCCCAAACCAAAGGACATCAACAATGTTATTATTTCCATGGAAATAGTTTGCTTAGACTTAAATTAAATTTCCATTTTAACACATTAATCCATGTACATCTATAAAAAGAGGGGGTGGGAGGGCGGAGAACAATAACATTAGTAAAATTATACATAATTTTGGAAAGAATTAGAGAAACACACTCTGTCTTGCTGTTTCCTTTACTGTTCATTATATAGCTCCCTTTGACACTACTAAAAAGGAAGGCAAAAATATCTATTAGGTTTCAAGTCCAAAGCAATTAATCATGCGAAAACTATTGAACTATTTTAAAAGTTACCTCTTCAAAATGCGTAACATGTTTGTTCTTAAAAGATCATTATTTTATTTCAATGCTATTTATAAATGACTAATCGAACTGAAATGCCTCTTACTTTCAACTCTTAGCACATATTCCAATGCTTCTGAACTCTCTCTGCATTGTTCATCCAACATTGTTTTTCTGTTCTTTCCAAGAGACACATAAAGCATTCTCTTCTGTACAAACTGCAATACTTCTATTACCAGCCCAAAGAAACAACAAATTAATTTGCTCCTCTTTTGTCAGAGGCAATTCTAAGATTCTTTATTTTTTCCCCAAACATCAAATTATTGAACTTTTTATTCTAACTCAGCCCATTCTGAGATCAAATACCAAGTTCATTTCACTTGAGAACAGCTAGTTCTATTTTTCTTTCCAAAGTGAATCTCAGAAACCAACTCAGCTCCAACTAATTACCAGCAGGTTTATTAGACAAGTATATATATGGGTAATTTCAATAGAAATCTCTGCAGGAAGGGAAGAACTGCACATTTCTGTGGAATACAAGTGACAAGGTCATTACAAGCCCCCTGTGCCTCCCTTAGCATCTCAGGTCTGTTCTCCTTCAGTTTCTGTGTCCTTTTTTACATTTGAACACAGATGTCATAGTTTCGGTTCCTCTCTCACTTTCTACTATGTTGGAAAATTAATTTTTCCCTGTATCTGAAGGTTGGCTTTAATGACCCTGATACTTATTGTCCAAAACAACTTTGAACAACTCATCTGTATTTCTTCACAGCCTTGATCTGACAGGATCCTTTCAGGGCAACATGACTTTTCCTGCTCAGAAGCATATTTCTATTAAATACTTGCTCTTTTTTTCCATGTAAATGCCTAAGATGTTATTTATATAAAAATGTCTCAGATTGTTTCTCTAGCTGTCATCCCACTTTGTTATACTGAAACACAAAAGTAGAAATTCCCTGCACAGAATTTATATAAAGTTTGAAAATTCAGGGGAAAATTACAAATAATTTTTTCCACTCAGAGCATTTCTCTGTTCATATTTTTCTTTTCTTAAATACACACAACTCACCAGCATCATGCTGTCTGTAGCCCCCACAAAGGAAACTCCCTCCAGGAGGGAGCCAAGCTCCAGTTCAGGTAACCAAGGAAGGGAAACCAGCACAAAGTCAATAGCTGGGGAATCTGTGAGCATACAGCCTCTTCTAAAAACAAGGCCTTCTAGTTCAGTGCATCATCAAGACTTTGACATTCAATCACACACATAGGTTTAGTATAACTATTTTAGTGAGTCAACATAAAAGGCATTGCTGCCACAAGAATAAAATCACAATTCAATGCTATAAAATTTCAGAGACATCCCTAAAATTACTAAGTACCATAGACAAATATAGAAACAACAATTGAAACTAAAGATGTCAATTTAAAGGTCAAACACTTGTTCTTATTCCAAGCTGGACAATAATTCCATACAGTTGTTCAATTTCTTTTTTAATTTTTAACTGATTTACAGTGGAGGATCTGTCATGAATTAAACTCATTTCCAGTTTTAAGTTTTTACCTGTAGGAGATAAGTACCCCACTACCAAAAAACCCCCCCAACCTTTTTCCAAATGAATACCACTCTGTCTTCCTTCAATCTTTCCACCATTTCTGTCCTAGAAATTACAAAAATCAGACTTCTGTCTTTAGTATTCCCCAAAAGACCTACTGTTCTCATAATTGAAAACCATTTTAAACTGAAATGGCATTACTGTACAACTGAAATAGTATGCAAATTCTAACAAAAGGCAGTATCATAATGTATGAGTATGAAAGTCCTAAAACATGACACTGACTGTGTTAATCCCAGAATCTCCTCCCCCTACTGAAAGCGTGCCTTTGCAGCCTTCATGTTCCCTTAGCACAGCTTTATTTTAACACAGCAAATAAAGGGAAACTCTTTCTTCTTGATTCAGGCTGGTTTTCCTTCAGGTAGATGAATACTGAAGTAGAAAGAAATTGTCAATGTCATACACTGCTTGAATGAAATCACTATGCCTCTTATCACAGAGCAGAACCACGAAATACATCAATAAATAAAGATGTATTATTCTAGACTGTCATTTTGGTTATTAGGGTAATGTATTCCAGAAGGAAGGGAGGAAGAATAGAGTGCTCTTCCAGTAAATATGTGGCTCTGCAGGTATTAACTGAACAGAAATACTGTAGCAGAGCTCCAATTTGCAGGAGCCTGCAGCAAGGTTGCATTCACAATAAGGTCAGTAAAAAATGGCAAACACATTAGCAAGTAAGCTACTCCCATAAGTGTATGACACTTTTTCCATCAATATTTTGTGGGAATTTAAACCACAATGATTTTATTATTTTATAAACCTAGGTTAGCATGTGTATAATGACATGTCAGTTCATGCGCAGTGTCAATATTAAATGCCAGTTTTGAATTCAACCAGGCATGTTATTAAAATGAAAACTTCTGATTGACATTTCCAAGGAACATTAGTTCTCCCATAAGTAACTCAGACCAACCCCTAAACAGAGCAAATTATGTCCACTTCAGTGTCCAGCAGTCCTCCTACACAAGGTATGAGCAACAAATCATTTCCATATACACCATGACTGGATTTAGTCCAACATAATTCTGTTATTTTTAAAATACAGGTGCACACTACCACAGAGGTACTGGCCACCACGGGTGGAAAGGTGCAGAAATACCTCTGGCTGTGAAGGACATAGCACACAGTCACAGTTGCAGAGAAAAAGATTTGCCAAGCTGACTTAAGTAGCATAACAAAGCCTTGGCAACTTGAGGAAGAGTAACCTGTAAGTGATCTGACCATTTTACTGCTATTTTTCATCTGATTTGTGAGTTAGTGGTTAAATCTTGGTGTCACTGACTTCAACAGACTGACTATCTCCCACTGCAGAGACCTTTACTGAAACTGTCGTCAATAGAAATGTTATTAACTATAAAAAAGATACATTATTATATCCACTAGTCAGAACATAATATGGCAAATCATACTTCATTCAATATCCTGTAATTAAAAATACTTCTTTCAACAGCTGGATCCTTTAAGGCAGTGAGGCAGCATTCCCTTTCACACTGCACAAGCACTGCCTGGCTAAAGGCACTGAAAAGAGACCATACCTGTGCCAACCATAACAACCGCAAAGCTGAGAAGGAGAGGTCAGAGCAAGTAGAAGTGGCTAAAGGGCTGCTGAGGCATGGCTGGGCTCCATCAGCTCAAGGCATTTCAGCAGGGAAGGGAAAACCTGGTTTTGCTGGGGCTGCAGAATAGGTTGTGAGTGACAGGATGGATTACAAGGGTCAGTGAGTAGTCATGTGTGAGCGCAGATGAAAGGAGTTCAGGAAACTATTAGTGGGGAAGGGATGACGAATAATAGGTTTTCAGGGGGAGGGGGTGGATGAGAGCTAAAAGAGGCCAGTGTGGCTCTAAAGACCACGACCAAGGCTCTTGTTCCAGGTCTTATCTTCAGCAATAAACATAACTAAAAGATTACTTAAATTTATTTTTATTAAATTTTTTTACCTAGCTCTGTGTAAAGCTCTCACAAGATTTCTCTGAGTACATCTCGGAGCATTTATAAATATATGAAGGCAAGATCTTCTTGCATAATCACAGATATTTGTCTTCCATACGCATACCTTTCCCAAATGTAAACAGCCTAGAAATCCGGCCATTGGCTGCCTGCTTCTCACAGAGCTAAAAAGACATAACAAGGTACTGACACAAGTCCTTGAACCAATCCATCAAAAACTGTCAAAAGAAGGCAGTGGTTCCTAAAGCTACCATATACTTTACACTAATATTATGAGGAGCAGAGTGTTCCACCAATTTCAACTAGAGTTTAGGGCAAAATTAAGTAGAAGAAGGTGCAAAGTAGATGTCTGAAGTTTACAGGAAATGTGATCAGTAGCTGTGACAAGGAGAAAAATTGAATACCATCACTTAACAGCCAGAGCTGAAAAGCAGTATTTTTGGTGGTACAGCTCTGGATCTGTATCCAGAACAAGTGGAAAGAGAACTGGGAGGTAAAGATGGTGTGCACTGAAGCCCAGATGTTCTCAGTCAAAGGGGAAGAAGGTAAGGGAAGAAGGTAACCAGCTGCCCCTCTCAAAGCGTGTTCCACCACTGACCAACACGACCTCTGTTTTTTACAGAGCAAGATGGGTATCTGTTAGCCAGCTCTGCTTTCATGCAATCCCATCAGTCATGCCTGCATTTACTGAACCTATTCCACTGAGAGCACAGCTGCTTATTTTGGGATACCAGGCTTTTCTTCCCCCTAACTGTATTACTGCTATTACCACTATGCATGTGACCTTAGAAATGAGATATCTATTTAGAAGTTCCTACAGTGGCTGCCTTCCCACCTCACCTTCAATTTATCCTGCCCACAGACCTGCATCCTGCCTCTCATCTGTGCTGTGGTGCACATGCTTATCCAGGTCTGCAGCAGCAATGATGGGGTTTCCCTGGAGCTACACTGTGGATCACCCGTAGCAATGACTGTCTAGTCAAAAAAAAGTAACAGCACTACAACAAAGAGTTCTGGTTTACATTACGAAGCTATTTTCCAATAGTTGTCACACCCAAGTTTCAGGTTTCACTGTTTGAACTTATCTCTATTCATTGCTCTTCTAGGAATTTCTAAAGCTTGATGTGAAGCGTGGCTCTGTCTCGCCACAGAACAGAGCAGCACAAACTCCTTTAGCTCCTTTTCAGTCCAACTGGAGATACTGCAAGGGTAGGGGGATTTTTACAAGCTTATTATTAGATATTGAAAACAAATTTGCTAGTAAGTGATTAAACAGATGTGCTGTTCTAGAGTGTGTAGATATTTTGGTTTTGTTTTTGATGAAGAGGACTATCTTCACCAGCAAACAAATAATTATCCATTTAAAATATAAGATGTAGATGGAAAAACTTTGAGTCACTTACTGCAGTTGGAAATTACTGATGAGTACTGTTGATTACCACTGCAGTTTTTCAAAAAGCTTTAAGATTAAGAGACATTCACTGCTCTTCTTCTGTCAGGTGCCTCAAAAAGAAACCATGAGAAGAGACACACAATGAAAAACAGCAGGTTATAGCACATGAGACTCCTTATTAAAAACATAAAATGCCTTTCACTCTTGCTTTTATTAAGTCTACTTTTCAAGCCAAATGAAAGTTAGGTGAGCCGATTATAATACAAGTCACGTCTAACTATTTCATTATCCACGTCCTGCAGCACGATAGCCCACAGAATACCTTTTGAAAGCTCTGGAGTGACGGCAGCAGGTTGAATATAATGAACAGTGTTACAAATGGGGACATGAGACGACAGGTCTGGTGAAGAAGGACTCTCCTGGAAACTGTATGGCTGTAATTACTGAGTGCTGGTGCTGTCTCAGTTGGCTTTGAACAAAGGTAACCGCCTTCAGCAAGTTATATTTCCTCAGCTAGCTAAAATGAAACCAGTCAGAGACACAAATATTTATGATACACAATACATAACCACAGTCATTGTCTGCTTTTATTACCTTATTTTTGTCGTCGCTCTGAAGTCTCCCACATCAACAGCACAAGAGAATTAAACAGCGAAGCACTGAATTATTTTTAAATTAGACTTCCAAAACTAGAAATGTTGAAGTCATACTTACAGGAAGATAAAATGCTCTTATTCTGGGCATTTTCCTTGCATATCACATTTGTTTATCAATAACTCATTCAGTTTGTTGTTCAAGAACCTGGCAAGCAGAAGTCAGTGAGAGCTGAGACCCCTGTCTCCTTGCATGTGAGCACCCCTCAAGAAACATCCAGCAAGAATAGTTTGGTGATAAAGGGAGCATCTGGTGCAGGCAACATCAGAGACAGCAAGACTGAGAAGAAAGCTCAGACTCATCTATGTTTTCTCATCTGTGATCTGTTAAATCTCAGAAATGGGCTCAGTTGCCCATACAGTAAAATATCAGAGAACAGCAGACAATCATGTCATAATTAGATACGGAAACACAAGGTGAGAAAGAATATCTCTGTTGAAGTTATTTCTCTATTATTATCTGCATGCCCCAACTCCTGTTTCCCTCTTACCTCTTTTCCTGGGGAATCATAAATTTTGAAAATCATTTCCCAGCACTAGCGGTAATCATTAGGTTGTATAGGAGAGAAGACAACTGGAGCTATTATATCATTATTCTTCATCTTTATACCAGTTATGGTTTAATGCCTGCTGGCAACTAAGTGCCACACAGTCACTCACTTGCTCACTCCCCCAGGCAGGATGGCAGAGAGAATCAGAGAAGTAAAAGTGAGAAAACTTGTGGGTTGAGATAAAAACAGTTTAATAGGAAAAGTAAAAGCCATATACACCAGCAAAGCAAAGCAAGGAATTCATTCAGCACTTTCCATGGGCAGGCAGGTGCTTGGCCATTTCCAGGAAAGCCAGGCTCCATCACACATAATGGTGACTTGGGAAGACAAACACCATCATAGAATCATTGAGGTTGGAAAAGACCTCCAATATTATCAAGTGCAACCTTTGACCAAATACCACCATGCCCATGTAACCATACAGCAGAGTGTCGTCACTTCAAACACCCCTCCTTCTCTTTCCCCCAGCTTTATGTGCTGAGCATGACTCCATATGGTCTGGGACATCCCTTGGGTCAGTTGGGGTCAGCTGTCCTGGCTGTGTCCCCTCCCAACTCCTTGTGCACCACCTTCAGTCTCCTCACTGCAGTAAGGTGGGGAACAGAAAGGGCCTTGATGCTGTGCAAGTGCTGCTCAGCAACAGCTAAAACATCTCTGTGTTATCAACACTGTTTTCAGCCCAAATCCAAAACACAGCCCCAGAGCACCTACTGTGAAGAAAATTAACTATACCCCAGCCAAAACCAGCATAATACCATATTTTTTCATGGTAAATTATTTAAAGAAGAAGAAAAAACACAAATCAAAACCAAAATAGGTTCACAAAGATAAAATGAAAAGCACTACAAGTGCAGAAAAATCTTTATAATGATCAATTAAAAAGAAGGGAAAGTTAACTAGTGAAGAGATGAATAAAAGATGATACAATATGACATAAAATATAATGAATGGAATGAGAGAGGTCAGCCAAGGTGCACCTGTACAACTTTTCTCTTCAACGTTTTCAAAGATTTCGTATCACACAATGCTCTCAATGATACAAGAAGGCAACATATTTTAAAGTGGACAAAGTGACATACAGAATGAGCCTGCAGAAGTTACTGCAATAGTATTTGAGTTCTACCCAGAAAATCCAGAATTTCATTTTATTTGTGGATGACCAGTTGTGATTTACCTTCCACTGTGGAGGAGCAGAGTCATCCACAGCACAGTTCTCAATTACCCACCAGCCAGTTATGGCTCTGTTATTGTCACGGTACGAACACATTGGGAGTAGACATGAAAACTGTTCTGCAGAAGCGAACTAGCAAACAAAACATCAATTTTTTTACATATAGACACTGTGAAAGAAAAGTTATTTTATTACTTTTATCACAACAGGAAAGCAAGAATAAATGCAGCAGATTCACAAGGTAAAATCAGAGCAGGGCCCACACTCTCCATCCCATTTTCACTATCTTGCAAGTCCCCCATTCCCATTAAAGTTTTATAAATGAGAAATTCATTTGAAAAGGGGTTTTATATTCTTTATTATTCTGTTCTCCCTGAAGAGGCATAACCAAAGCCATAAGGCAAGCATCCTTTGTCAAATCAAACATCAAACCTGGGGAGAATCTAGGACTAGTGACAGGACAAGAGGACACAGGTTTTAGCTGCACCAGGGCAGGCTTAGGTTGGTCATTAGGAAGAAATTCTTCACAGAAAGGGTGATTAGATATTGGAACGGGATGCCCAGGGAGGTGGTGGAGTCACCATGTCTGGAAGTGGTTAACCAAGACTGGATATGGCACTGATGGCCTGGTTAACATGGTGACGTTGAGTCATGTGTTGGACTTGATCTCACAGGACTTTTCCAACCTGATTGATTCTGGTATTCTGCAACTATTTTGGGGGTCAAAGTGACAGAATTGCTGAGTCCTATCCAAAAAGAGTGGCTGCTGTGGAGTCCTGCTTGGCAGACCCCAAATGGGTAGAAGTGGCTACTGAGCCCCAAGGACATGTGATATAAGGAAACAGGGGCCAATATGGACAGCTAAGCATTTCAAACAGAAAGCAGGAGTAGAGCTTGGCAGATTTGGCCAATAAGGTCACATGTCAGAAGCCAGGCATGTAAATAAGGATAAAGTTCCTAGGAACAGGAGTGTCACATAACCATTAAATATATTACAACACTAACTCTAGAATACACAAGTGTTGGTGGATCACGTTTTGTGTGTAGCTGCTGGATGGTGAGCAGCCATTGTATGCAGCCCTGCACACAGGAAAGTGTCCTACGCAATTAACTTATCCTTTCCCACACTTTCACCCTGCCTACCACCCTACCAAAGCACTGCAGGACAAAAAGAATATAAGACCTTCATATTAGGCAAAGAAAACAGTGACTGTTAGTAAAACTTCACACAAATAAATAAAAGTAGAGAAAAGCAAGTCTAACTGTCAGTACACATTCTCTAACTCTTCCCCAGAGGCTCAGATCTTACCACTGCTATAACTACAGTGCCCTAAAGGCCTCTGTGCCTCAGCTACAGCTCTGGCTTTTTTAACAGATTCCCGCCCTTCATCACACCTATCACCACATTACATCCTCCCACTGCTACTCTAAACACCTTCTATTCACAGTATTGACAACGGGCCATTTCACAAGGAGGGCAAAATAAAGCAGCCGTGCTTAGTCTGGAGCACACAAATTTACTGACTGTAAACTCCGCTCACACTGTTGGTACTACTTAAAAGGGTTTGGCACTGCCAGTGGCCTGAGTTGCTGAAAACCAAGCCTGATTGAGACACAAAATTTCAGTTTCCTTTTCCTCCTGTGCAAGCTGTCAGTATCCTGCAGGTCACAAAAGGTAAATACACCTGAAATGTCAACCCATTAATTTTCTAGCTTTAAGCTCTTGAATGCTCCATCTCAGCTGGTTGGCATTGACCGTCAGGAAGCCACACGACATGTTTCAACATTTGACAAGGAAAGCAGCACAGGGCCCAGGCATGGAGACTTGTGGAGCTGTGACCTAGCCCAGGCACCTTTTCAGCAGAGCCACCTTGCTGTGAGCTGTGTTGCTTGGCCAGACACAATTTACCCCAACCCACAGTGTACCAGAGAGGCAGGATGGGTAAGGACTGCCTGGATCATCAGGTCTACTCTCCCATCATCAGGCAGCCATACCATCTATACCTTTTCCTACCAAACCACGTCTTAAAACTACTTGACTAGGTACAGCAAGGCAAGATAAGACACTGCTATTAGACCAAAATTATTGCATCTAAAATTGAGAAATGTTTTCAACCTGCCCTACTAACAGGACAACTGAATTTGCTTTTGGAAAAAAAAAAATTAAAACTTTCTTGAGAAGTTCTTCAGCTCAACTACAGATAAGCAGTACGGTATAGTACAGCTTCACTCCAAACAAAAACACCAGGGGATTTCAATCACTGACTCCAAGATAAAAATATTCAAACAAATGAAGTGACAAAGAAGATTGAGAGTCTTTTGCCATCTGATAACAGTGTGTCATGCATGGTTACTGAGGGCATTATTAACACACATTCATACACCCAGTGATGAAGATTTGAAGATTCTTTATCAACAAGTTAGTAAATTTTTTATAAGAGAGTCATTAGAGGCATTTTCTATGGATTTTTTCTGCTGATGTTTTATATGACTAATATGGAGGATGAAGGGGTTTTGCCAAATCAGTTCCTAGTTGTACCTAATCAAATACAACAAAACTATCTATCAGGACAATGGTGTCTGCTACCACGTGATTTTTATTACACAAACCATTCTAAGGTTACACTTCTGGAAATTTTGACTGAAAGAAAGAATTCGAACCCTAGTTAGAGGCTTCTGGATTTGTCCTAAAAGTAAGGCGGCACTGCAAGAACTATACAAATAAGGAAATGAGCCTGAAACGTGTATCAGTAAAGTCAAAAGCCTTCTCAGTTGTGTTCATCACAAAAAAATAACAGAGTTCAAAGACTTCACCTAAACAGATTAAACAATTTGTGCACTGTATTACTAGTGGTAAATATCCACTGGGTGACATTTAAGAGACCTGGATGGCCAAGTGTGATTATTCTTAAGATAAGGTCTCAAAAATCCTTTAGATAAAGGTTTATCTCTATATTTCTGATCAAAAACTTAGGATGCAACTGAGAATACATAGCAGAGCAGATTTGCCCTACAAGAATTTATACTAGGAAGCAGTTGCAATCATTTTGAGCAGAGATTTTGAAAGAGGAAAAACAAAGAGCAATATAGGCAGTTATTGCTAATGTTGGTCCATTCAGACAGTATTATCTTTTATCTGCAGACTGCCTGTAACACTCTCAGTAATGACTTGGTAGGCAAGGCAACAAGCAGTGTCTTTTCCAACTTAGTTCTTAGTTAAAGAGTATCCCTTCATATATGCTACAGCACTTATATTGTTCATACTTCCGCTGCCATCGAGTGTGTTACGCTGCCAAATGTGCTAAAGAATTCAGCATCTGTTATGTATCTTTTCCCTATTTAGGGTAAACAGTATGTATTTATCAAGAACCCGTCTCCGTTGATTAACCACCCTGTTTCTCCCTTGCTTCCCCATTCGCAATCCTCTCCCATACAATTTCCGCCTGGACTAAGTCTTTGCCTGCACACACACCATATGGCACAATGATATAAATGAGATGGGACTAAGTTAATTGATCGTATCAGACCCCAGGAAACAGATTTTAAGTTCAATGATGAGCATTTTTTCACCTATGCAGAACACAGAGGTGTCACCCAAGCCATGGAGCAACAGGCTCTTGCACATACAAGTTATTTGTGCACAGAAGAGAGGAATTCTTCCTTTCATAAACTGGAAATGAAAGAGAACAGCAGCCTTTCTATGCAGATTTGCTTTATGAAAATATATTTGTCTCCCTGAAATGTACGTACCTAAGAACTGACACAACCACATCTAGAGCTCAAAAGATAAGCAAAGACTTTTCCCAAGCAAAGCAATGAAAATCCTAAGAGTCCAGAAATTACGTTGCAGTAGCTTTACTCACAGAGAAATTAGAACCAGGCTGAGAGAGACTGTGAGCAAGTGACTTTCTCTGCTTTCCTGCTGGTTTTTTGGATTACTTCAGTCTGGGATGTAGGGATACACACAAGCCCCACAAGCATCTCTCATGTAGTTTTACTATCTGTTATGTATCGCCCCCTGCCAAAATTTTTTGCATCACCTCTGATGAAATCCGAGGAAAAGGAAATCTGTCACTTTAATACAGCTTCTCAATCACACATAACAAGGTATTTTAGAAGAGAAGATTTTATATCTATTCAAAGAAAAGAGCAAATATGAAGCATTTTTCTAGACAAAGAGAAAAAAAATCATAACAAGAACTTTATTATGCAGTAAAAATCTAAGAGAAATACAGTGCTGCTGTTGAGCACGGACATAAATCAGATGCTGGTATGCTCCCTGCTGCTTATGTGTGGTGTTGCTCATCACTACCATAATTTATACATGGAAAAAAAGTTCTTATAAAAAAAATTAGGGTGTAACTGATTTCAATGCAAATTCAGAAATGCAAGTGGTGATAACCACAAACAAATATTTTCCACCGAGGTCATCAAGCAAATGGGAATTCTCAAAGAGCATGACCAAATCCACTATACGAGAAAACATCAGTTTCAATGATTTGTTAACGTCTAGTAATTCACAGAGTAGGCACAGGAGTTTTCAATTTTTGTTTATGGAATACAAAATATATTAATTGTACATTCATGATTTTTTTAATGAAACTTCACATGACCTGTCACTATGTCATTTTGCATTATTTTTACCCTCAAAATGTAAAGATTTCCAGATGGAAACATCTCCACTTTCCGAATATTTCTAGAGCCCTTTGTACCAAGCCTTGCAAAGCAGTTAATCTTTGATATTTTTTCCTTTCCCCTCGTTTGCCAGTATAAGAGGAACCACAAGAGATACAGGCTGCAACTCCAAAGCAAAAGTAGGCTCTGCACGAGTGAGCCCCTGCCCTTGGTGAGTACAAGGTACTCATGGCTCCAAGGGCTCACTACAGCCCCTGGAAGGGTGAGGCGAGTCCCAGAACCCAGTCCAAGAATGAAATCTTCCCAGGGACAGTCCTCCCTAGACAGACTGGGGAATCTGTCCCCTTTAAAAGGCAAGCAAACCTTTTACTACAGCCTTTCCTATATGAAGTGGGTCATTATGGAGCAGGTAGAATTGATGGATGCTCCAGAGAAAAGTGGTTTGCTGTTGTATCAGTTTTTTCTCAGCAAGAAGGGTTAAGGCTCTGTCATCCAGAAAACCAGAACAAATAACATAAGACTGGTGGCAATCCTGCTCCAAGGGAGTGGGGGGAAATTCAAAACAAAAGAAATAAACGCAGTTTGCGATGTCAAGGCATTACCAAGAGAAAGATTTTGGGGTAAAGTGCTGCCTGAACACGCAAGCTCGGGACTGCGAGGCAAGAGAGTGTCTCCTACTGGGTGCAGGGAGAGGCTGTACACATGCTCCAGGTAAACAGAGCATCACATCAAAGGCACACCTGACTCCACCAGCCATTTTCCTGCCTAATGGGAATAACCTGGAGGACCCCAAATACTGCCTAACAGCTTGGATCAAAGAGGACAAAGAAATATTTGCTATGCTCCTGCTGAATTGGAGTTTGCACTACAACAAAGATAAAAGAGCATTTGTTTGTCCTCATTACATGAAGGTTTTTCAACAAAATAATTAACTGTAGCATAACAGAAAGCTTCACTGGGTAAGAATTTTTAAAGCATGTGTTGAAATCCAACTACTGAGAATGAATTTGAAAGGCCATGTAGGAATATGGAAAAAAAAAAGATGTGAGGCTTTTTTTAGAACTTTATTTTTCTAATATTTTCTACTCTCTTAAAAGCATAACCATCAAAGCAAATAAAAGTTTAATAAGTAAAAAAACATTTTAAATGAAAAACCATGATTAACTTATTAAGATCCATTAAGTGTATAATTACAAGGATTCTATTACATTAAGATACCAATTTCTTTAAAGCCAGAAATAATACCTGCTGAAACTTTAATTATTTAAATGAGAAGAGAAAAAGGCATGTTATCTTCTCTGACAAAGATTAAAATCAATTTAATTGCTTCTCTGCTGCATTGACACGATTCTTGCTGTGAGTCAAGCAACCAAAAAGGGAAATTAATACTGCAGCTGTTAATCAAGTGATATTTGTGTGCTCCATCTTATTATAGCAGGAGCAAGAATAACTACTACATTGGAGAGTTTGTCCACACTATATTTCACAGAATTTTTTTGCTTGAAAGAGCATCTTTACTTAATTTGAGTTGCAGGCATCTCCAGGTGACATGCAGCCGGAGAAAATTGTACGTTACATTGTTTGATCCCCTCGTAAAAATTGTTCTTCCAAGAGTAAGGTTTATTTCAAATTAAATTCACCCTCAGGTATCTGACTCGCTAGTATGAAATTACCAAGTCACACCAAAAAGGGATAGAAATACAGCTGGAGGAGAAGGTTGCCTATGAATCATATTTTCAAGGAAGAAAGCAGGTCAAAGAAATCAACAATTTCAGTAAAATTAGAACATGCATTTGAAAACATGTAACAGCTGAGCACACAGCACAACCCATGGCTTCTATCTGCTGATTTAAAAATGTTTATCCTTGCAGTGCCTTTGTTAAACCTCTGCACCAAGTGAATATTCAGCAACATCTACAGTCGACGAATTAATGTATCTGATTGTAAGAAAAATGGTATTGTGAGATATTTATGAGTTCTGAAATACAAACCCGTGTGGTGCCTCATCATCTCTTATCAGCCCTTGTTAACTTTACAGATGATGAGAAGCACCAGAATAACTGAGGTTGTCAAAACTAATAGATCTCAGAGGCTCGGCACCAGCATAGTTCAGTTCCATCTACAGTCCACTTTTGAGAAATTTTAACTCCTTCGCATCTCTTCATTGAGCAGGAACCAATTCCATTACCTAGGCTGTTATTTACTGTTGGCAGCACCAGGCACTACCCTGGATATTTCAGGATGAGCAGGCAGCACTTTTGGGGAACAACTTGTGTTAAGTGGCAGAAAAATACCAAGCAGATCAGTTTAAATACAACCTAAAGTACTATCTGGATCTTACTGGAAATTCTAGGATCTGGGAACAGCAAAATAAAGGTAAAAATTTTTGAGAAGGCCTTTTCTGGGACAGTATGTGTATATTATCTAACAGAGTACAATCATTTGTAACACTAATTCTTCACTTAATGCACTAGCAAGCATTAAATAACTAGGTACAGAGTTAAATGAGTGTTTTCAAACTGCAAAATCGGTTTGAGTTGGGTTTATTGCAAAGAGTCGGTGAACATAAGGAGTCAAATCTCTTTTCCTTCTCTATTACTTGGGCAGTTTCATTTTAATCTAGTGGTTTAAACTGGGTATCTGGTCACTTCACAGCCCCTTCTATGGCTGACTGTGCTGCTATCAGACCACCAGGTTAAATTCAGTTTGGCTAAAAGTGGCTGTGATGGGTCCCAAAGGCTGGTTTTTAAGAAAGAAAAGCTTCAGTGAGTTTTGATACCAGACTGCAGAAACCAGCCTGGGTGTGGGTTGTGACAGACTCCCAGAGCTCAGATGTTCTTGAAACTGAAAGCCAGGGAGCCCTATTTAGAAGGGATTTTGTCTCCATTTTAAGATCTTGCGGATAGGCTCAGGACTAGGTCTGCTTTTGAATGCTTATCTTCTGGTTCACTGAGAAAAAAAAAAAAGAAAAAAACAAACAAAAAGCCTCTGGCTGCAAGACACTCTGGTTAACCAGCCATCATTACTGCCTCACCTCTATTTTTTCCAGCAAGTGGTGGAGCTCCCTCCATCATCCTGGGATAACCTTGGGAAAACTCCCCTAGCAAGACACACAGACAGAAAATTTCACCTCGTAAATACAACAGGTGTGTTTCACCTGTGCACGTCCTGCCACCCCCAAGGACCCACTGGGGAAAGAGACTGGAAACATTCTGGACAGAATGTTTCTGGACACAATGCCAGGGAGGAATGAAAACATCAGACGAGCCACTAAGGATGCTCGTGAACACAGCAGCAATTCAAGGCAAGTTTATTTACTGTCTCAGAAAAACTTAGTACAGAGGAACCTGAATTTTTAAGTCTCCTGGAGGCTTTGCAAGCTCCCCAACGAGCTTCAGGAAGTGGAGGAGCAGCAGAGCAAGTTGCAAGGAACCTATGCACTGGCACTGGTGGCTGCAGGGAATGCTGCAAATCCACACAGGCTGGCATACTGTGGAGCAGTGAAGTGGGACCTCCGGACAAGAGACCAAGAAATTCAAGTTGCTATTCAGCAGAGGAACAAAGCCAAGGAGTCCAACAGCATCAGCAAAGAAGATTTTCCTGCCTGCATTAGATCAGGCTCAAAGGGAGAGGCTAGTGACACCAATAAGGACAGAACACGAGCAAGAGTCACTGTAACCATGCAGAGGAAAATAAATCTGTCATGGAGATGAGACAGCAATACCAGCAAGCTCTCACTGCGCCTGGCAGGCACGGACAGTTTTGGCACATGCTCACGCACACACCCGCGGGCTCAGATGGGAGCCTCAGCTGAACACGACACTATCAGGGGCTCAGAACAAGCCACAGCATCAGAGTAAAACTTTTCATTCATCTGACACAGCAAACTAATATATCCAGTCACCATCATGTCCTCTGGGGTGTGCAGCAGAACAAAAAAAGGAAAGAGGTTTAGAGAAGGAGATTGATAGAATGAGTCCAATCTTATTTTCCACAAAGTGTGACACAGCAAGCTTCACTTGCTCTGATGCCTGTCAGAGGGTCTTTGTCACCAAGAGACAGTCTGTCCATTTTCAAGGCAAAAGTGGGATTGACTTTAGCGGTAGCTTCTCTTAAGAGTCCTAAATGTAATCCTGTGTATCTAGGAATAAACAGACGTGTTCCATCTTGTTCGACAAGGATAACGTTATGTTGCCTCTCTTCTTTCACTCACATCTTGTCCATCCTACCTCTAGCTGTAGGATGCCACAGGAATAAAACAGTTCTTGGCACATGCTGTGAAAGACGTGTGTTTGGCTGCAACTTTTTTCAATCCCCTTGGTTACACCCCAGTAAGTCAGGGTACTATTACCATTTATATTGGTCTGTATGTGGCCAACCACCCCACTAGACTGAGCAATTGATTAGAAATACAAAAAAGTCTAAGAAAACAGCTGAGAGCCACAAAACTTTAGGTAACTCAATAATATCCTTTGGAAGTGCTGTATTGCCAGAAGCCATGTACCACTCCTCCCATGGCACCAGGGCATAGCTCTGCAGAAATAGTGAGGGATGAAAAAGAAGAAGATATTTACGGGGCAGGGAAACCTGGTGGGAGGGGAGAACAGCATAAAAGCCTCCTGGCTGTAGGGTGCTCATTTGAATCTGCCACTGGAGAATAATACCTAAGCATCTTGGTGCACCTTCAGCAGCTTGCACAAAATGGGCTTGAAACCATGATCCAGGTCACAGCACTGCCTTCCCAAAAAGCTGTCACTTGGACCCCAGAGAGCCCTGCATTTGGAGTACCCTCACCAGCTGTAACACCAGCACACAGACACGACAGAAGCAGGACTGAATGATGCTGTGGCCCAGCCAACATTGCCTGTAAGTCACAAACCCCTTGGAAATGCTTAGTGCTTCACACTGCTTAGGTCCAACACAGACCCAAATGTATTTAAAGGGTCTGGAGAAAGAGATGAGAAAAATACATCTATCATTTCAAGAGCTGGCAGTACTCCTCTTTTGGGGAAATCTACCAAGCAAACCCAGTTTTTGTTATAGATTTCAAATAAAAGGCAGCACAAAGTAGATTCAAGCCTTTCTTCTGGAAATAAAAATGTTTTCAACATGTATTGTATACATTATTGTGAAGGCTCTTTCAGAAGCCATCTTGCTCTTTCCAAGTACTTCACTTACACAAATAGCAGATGAACACAGCTTGTAGTTATTAGATATTAGCCTTAAATCCTCCCACTCCTCTCAACAACACCAATTCCAATTAGATTTTTGTACTTCTTTCTTTGTAGAGATGAAATGTTCTCTAACCACTCGGCATGGTGCCAAGACGAATATTTGCAACAACTGAAATACACCACAGCCTAAATCCCACTCCTGCTAGACGTTGTGGTGTTTTGCAGTAGAGGCAGGGAGGTGTTCTAAAAGGAAGCAAAACCTGGTTTGATTTTTCTTGTGAGCATAATTTCACTGAAGAAAAGTGGGTCAGAATCAAAGGAGATTTTTATATTATTAGATAATTATATTATTAGATTATATTTTAAATATAATCAAATATAAAATTATATAATTGATATTATTAGATAATAATTATTACTATTAAATTATTAGAGAGCACATCAGTCTTCTGGTATGGAGAGAGCCTGATCTGTGATGGCAAATGTGTGAGAGAACTCCTGCTCTGGTGTGCTGAGAATGGAGTCACATTTCTCTGTAAGTCAGGATAGAACACCAAGGATCCATGTGAAACATTTGCTTTTTCTGGACACTATCAGCCTGAACAAAAGGAGAGATAAAGCATTTCATAACCAATATTTTGGCCTCAACATTCTTTTTCTCAGCCAAGAGCGTTTCATAAAATTAGAAATAGTAAAAACAGATTTCTGGTCCCTTACAGCACACCAGGAAGCTAAAGGACATCAGAAGCTTATCAGGTTTCCAGCATCTCAAGTTTTCTTCAGTCATGCGTTCATCTTCCTTTCCTCATGACTTCTTTCAACATTGATAATTTGCAAAAGGCTTGCAGAAACAGGAAGGAGGGAGGGAGCAAAAGGTGTCCCCACATCTTTCAACATCAGTAGTTTTTATATTTTGACAGTAAGGAAACGTAACTAATAGCTTAGCATACATCATTTTTGATGAATAGTCATCATCAGGGACACAAGAAAAACAGAGGGGACGCTCTAAAGATTAGTTGTGCAGTTTAGGGATTGGGAGCTGGGAAGCCACACACTCTTTAGATGCCTGACAAGATTCTGCACTAGTGGTTCTACAAGGATGCTTGCAATGATTAATTCATGCTTTACTGCTGTATCACTACATCTGCAGCAAGTTAACCTCTCTGTCTCAGTTTTAACTTCTGCAAATTACAGATTATAATTACCTACAAATTATGGGCTAGGGAATAGTCAATATTTTAAAGGAACCTAAGGCTTGAAAAGGCACAAAATTGCCACCAACTATTTGGGGGGGGGAACATTTTGTATGATGCCAGTGAAAGTGTAATCCAATACTGTACGAAAAGAATGCACCCAGGTTTGTATATGAGACATGCTGAAATAAAAGGAAAGAAGAAAATAGAAGCCTTTAAAGATAAATAGCAATTGTGAAAAGAAGTATACGGGTTGCTCAGAGCCCTATAAATGCTATGGATTTATGAAAAGAACAAGAATAATATTATTCTAACTCCTGACCCCCCTTAGATATGGCTCCACAAACAGGTTCCACCTGAGAAGTTAAGTGTGAATTTATGGCACATTTACTACTCTACAGTAACTACCCACATGTATGCTTTTACTGTCCAGTAAATACAAGGCAGCTTATAACACATTCATGGTTCAGTTCATGTAAATTCAACTATATCTGAATCTCAGAACAGCATTATTAAAAACACATGTATCTGAGGTAATAACAACAGCAGGTCCTGTATGACACCAGCAAACAAAACCCGAAATGAAATGCAATACAACATAATGCAAACCAATGCAAGATGATGTGAAAATGGCCTCACTGCAGATCTATGCGTTGAACAGGCATTTAAATCTTATTATACCCGATCATATTGCACTATTTGGGCACATTTCTAGATAGTATAAAGAAACATTATGCCTAGTACTGCTAATTCCCCACACGTAGCAGATGGTTTCACCGCAGTGAAAATGTGTGTTTCAAAATCAGACCCTATGTAGGGAAGGTAATGATGGAAACCGTGGCATCACATTTCAAAGATACAGAGCTCAGCTTAAAAANGCTACACAGGCAGAGAATATGGCAATGATTTACTGAAACTTCTGCAACAAGTAGGGGAGCCAGAAGTGAGATGCTGATGCTTTCTTTACCTTTATCACGTAGGAGAGAGGGAGACAGCAGTTGCACAGGGCACAGCTAAGACATGGGGTTCCAAACAACAAAGTTATTTTATGTGCCTGGGGTATCAGAAAAGTAGAACTACCAGCTCCAGTGCCAAAGGAAAGCTCAGTAAGCATGACAAGCAGCAATGCCACATCCATAACCTAGTGAAGGCAACAAATACCTTTTTGAACATCTAATGCAGCACAGCCGTATCAAGTTCTGGCTCCACTGGACTGCAATGCAGAAACACTTGGTGTCAGAGAAGTCACAGCAAACTTATTTCTAAGAGGTTTCTCTATAGGGAAAGAATTTGTCAGCTATTTCTGTTAGGAAATAAAGAGGGCAACAATATGTACTCCAGGAAAATTAGACCATTTCTGTCACAAACTCCCTGCAAGAATGCTTTACTTGATGGAGACTTGCATTTTGGCTCACAAAGATACTTGTGAGTTTGTCCCACCCTCCCCTGAATGCAGCCCTTCCTTGGGACCTGCTAGTAATCAGCAGAGGCAGCTGCCTTTTACAGATCATTACCTGAAAAGCAAAAAAAAGATTTTTTTTGTGCCCCTTTATCCTATAAACCTTTAGGTAGATAAATGGGCTTGGCAAACTTCTCACCAGCTCCTGTGAATTTATGTTGAGACCAGTGTGAATGAGGACAACCAGGTCCAGCATTTTATGTTTGATATGCAAAGTTCAAAAGGAACTAAATCAGCATGAGGTTTGGGACGGGGGGGCAGGGAGGAGTTGGGGCATGGCTTTTCCCCCAGATACCTTCAAGGAGACTGGTAAAAGACTGCATTGTTTATTCCACCCCTGACTCCTGGCCCAGAGGAAGCCCTCTCATACAGAATTATCCCCGTATCATCCCGGCAGGGAGCAGATCTTTATGGAGGCAGGGTCTGGTTTCCAAAGTGTGGCTGAGCTGAAGGAGGAGCCAGGACTGTCACATGAAGTCAGAGGCAGGTTACAAGTGCCCCGTGCTGTCCATGACCTCTGTGTGCAGTGCTCACTGTCAGCCATCCTACAAAGACAGCAACAGTTCAAACAGGGGCTTTATTTCCTACAGAAGCTTAATTTTTCCTGTGATTAGATCTACATGGGATCTGTTTGAGACTTAGTATTGCTGCAGTCCCTCTTGGGATGTAAATGAGCCAAAGAGATAAGATTCACCAGGATCACCTCCCTACTCTGCCAAATGGAGCACATCCCGTACCAGCTCCTTCAGTTTCCTACACCCCAGGGTAGCAGTCTCTTCCTTCCTCAGATCAGAACCCATACTGAAGGCACATCAAAGCTTCTCAGGAAAAAGGTTTTTCATGAAAAATTCCACATTCCCTAAGAAAGTTTCAACAAGTTGCTACTTTCCTACATTTGTTTTGTTGAAAAATTTCTGACCAGTTCTGTGAATAGAACATTAGATGTGCTGTACAAAAATAAACACTTACAGAAAGCTAGATAATATAAATGTGGAAACCTGTTAATTAGAGCTAAACATATGAAACATATGTCAGTTACTGATGTATATTAAAAATACAGTTAAATATAGCAGCTTGTTTTCCATCACTACAGCTATGTAATTACTCATGAAAAATAGGAGGTGAGAGAGCAACATCTTGAGACAGTCCATTAGTGTTCATTTTGGTCACTTTATTGGTGTCCTATGTATGTGTACTGAAGACAAAACATAACTGCTTTTCATGGGCTTTCAGCATGTAAAATGCAAGTATCAATTCTGCCTTCTTTATCATGGGCAGCAAATCCTGAATCAAAGGTATTTTCTCAGAGCTGCCATTACTCAACCACGAGAAAGCCTGAAAAGTCTTTGGTAGCAATTTATGGCAGGATTTGATTATACATACAGCATCTATTACCTTGGAAGGGGTGTTTACTGTCTACAGAGTCTACTATTGGTACTTCACCAGAAGTTATAGACACTTTCTTTCAAAGTTGAGAGAAATAAGTATATAATAAAGTGGTTAGTATCAGCTTTAAAGTGAAGGATGCAACACATCATTCACAGAAACGGGCCAAACAACCTTTTCCTGTAAGTGTCATTCTTTGCTGGGCAGTAGCCAAACTCCTCATGCAGATGGAGAAAAGATGATGGATTGTCTATGCTCTGCTCTGGAGTCAGTTCCCAAAAGCAGACTGGCCCGCTGCACCATGAGCTTTGCCCCAGGCAGGGAGCAGGTCTGTCTGGAGTCAGCCACCACAAGATCCTGCAAGCCTCATTACAAACTCCCCAGCCAGGCTGAAGGCAGCCCAGGCAAAGACATATTTTTACGCTGGTGACCAAATACATCAGATCCACTCATCAGAGCACGGCTGCAAGCAGGAACCAAACCCACAACTTTCAGTGACAGCCATACAAATTACTACCTCCAGCCTCAAAGTAAAAACTCACAAGCAACAACAAAACCCCACCAATAAACTGCATCCACCAGAAAAGAACAAAACCAAGAAAGAAGAAAAAAACCCAACCAAAATCAAACCCTAACACCCCGACACAACTGACAGGTATATCTGATTTAGTTTCCAGCAAAACAAAAATGACTACACTGAAAAATGACAGCAGAATAAAGACCCTTAAGCCACAGACATTCTGGTCATATTCGCTCACTAACCTGAGAATCTCATTGATATCCTCCAAGATGGAATTTGCCCTTTCCCCATCAAAGCTTAGCTACAAAGCAGAAGCAAGCAGCAATCCTTCCAAAACAGATACCATTTTCTGTATGTGTCAAGAGTTTCCTAAAACATTTGTATACTACACTTGGATTTTCTCCTCCCTGTGCCCTGAGGCTAAATCCTCAATACACTTAGAGGAATTAAGAAAATCTGAATGTGTTCATAACATGAGTTGGGCTGTTTCTATCATAGTAATGACTTTCCTGCATTTAGGTTTTATAAGTCTAGAACAGATACACATATAAGAAAGTCAAATGCTATAAAGTGAACTTGACACTCCTAACTAGTAGGTAATCAATTTCTTTGATAATACTAAAAAGAAAAGTTAAAAATAGTAGTAGAAAACTATTTGTTCCTATATAAAGAATTAATACTGCAGAAGAAAACCTCTTTGAAGTTTTATCACATTTTGTCCTTGCTGAATAGTCTTGGCTCCAGCAGCTGCTACATGAAATGTAACTGTCACTACAGTGAATAAATAAGTAAGCAGTGCCATAATGCAGCTGGCCCTGGTAACAGCATTAGTATAAAGCCTTTAGTGGTCACCACAGACCAAACCAGAAATGCACTCTGACTCTATAAAGATGTGCTTCCATGTCACTGTACATCTTAGCCCATAGACTATAAAGCTCATGTACCAGAGCTTATCACTGTTTTTTCCTCCTTCTTCAGAATTCAGGAAAGGGAGGTTCCTTGTTCACTGCTTATTTTGGCTTCCTCCCTGTAAGACATTTCTAACAAAAAACACATTCAGGTCCTTTTCCCCTCTGGCCCACTCTTCCAGTACTAAAGAGGTCCTCTTCTCTCTGCCCCCAGGCAGCACCACCTCAACCCCTCTTTCCCCTTTCTCGTGTTGTAACACAACCCTCACACACTGCAAGCAAAACACAGACTCTGGAACAATGCCTGCGGGAAAAGGGACAAGGTAAGATCAACTCCCTCATCTCTGCTGGTCTGCAGATTTCATCAGAATACTGATTTCAGGGGAAAAAATATCCTGTTCATTTTACTAGGAAACTACAAGAGCAACAGACCTACACAGATGGACAAAAGTGTAATAAACAGAAAGTTGGCAGCATGAAAAGAACACCAGTTGCTGACAACCTATTTTTATTACAGTTTTAAGTCTGAATAGCTTGTACTTCTTTTAATTTTTTTTTTTCATTCTCCCGTAGATCTCAGTTACATAGAATCACAAGTCTTCAAGCCAACTGATTTCCTTAGTAGACAAGCTCTTTTCATAGAAATGAAAGATGATTCTTTTATAAGGTCACCCTTGGAGAGCTTGCCCAAATAGAGATGAAAACATTAACAAGGGCCTGCTCTGTATTCCAGAGAAAAATAATATCTGAAAGGATGAAAAAAAAAATCAGACAAGCAAGAGCCAAGTGGGAAGTCTTGCTATCTACCCATTCAGCACTTCTGCAAACAAATCGATTTAGTCATCTGCAAGTTTGGCCATAAGCTCCCTACAGGAATTATAGCTCATGCATACACAAGCCCCAAAGATTTTCGTCCAAAGTTTAATCATATGACAGAAAAATATCACCCATTCACTGTATATGCTACCTCAAGTTATCCCATAACAGCACATTTTTGAAAAGGTGAAGGAACCACACAGCACTGGCAAAGTGACAGAAATCATTTCAAATGTTCAATTCAGCAGCTATTCAGGATATTTTCACGGGGTGGGGGGAGACAGTTATGAAGGAAGGTGTACAAGTTCAGAAGTCTAAGCATTAAAGAGAGGAGCAGGACTAATATATCAAATACTAAATTCAAATGAACCATTAGGATTTCCTCCTTCCCCCATTGCAAGAATGTTGAAAAAAAGATCTAGAATAAGTAAGTATCTTTTTTTTCTGAAAGGAACCATTTCATCTTGTTGGGGGATTTTTGTTTCATCTTTTGACATCGATGGGTATTGTCCCTCCCTCTCAACATTATAATTTCAGGTCTAGGTAGGAGTGTGGTGAGTACATCTAGCACATCTCTTAAAGTACTTGATTTGCTTGTAACTTCATACCACTTGTTTCAGCCTTTCCTCTGTCTTACTTTGTAGTCTAAAAAGATTATGAGAAACCTAAAGAGGCACAGTCATCTACCTCAAAAGATTTAGAACATAGGGAAACAGCTGATTTGTCTCAAAAAGCATCTTTTTCCTCTGCAATTGTATTTCAATTTCACCTATCCTTGGGGAGCCTTGTTCCTTTTTTTAAAGGAAAACAGCTCAAACTAGGCAAGTCAGTAAATGGCTTATACACCACAGCTATTACTTAACAAGTTGGTCAAAACTTCCTCAGACTTCAGGAGCCAGCTCTCTCAGAGGTTGGCCCAACACCACACAGTAGTGCTCAGGTAGCTTTATGAAAGAACAAACAATACACGTTTCCCAAAAAGCCCACAGGTGAGGTCAGGAAGCAGTACCGAGGAAATAAAGGCAGGGTATCACTGCTGAATGTCACTTTCCTCCTCAGCTGGCAGATAATCCAGAGGGAAACTTTTTGCTGCACGCCACTTTAGGGCTTTGCAGTGGTACAGGAGGTGCCAAGGCCAACAAGGCTTTCCCAGCATCTGCACCTACTCCCCACCCACCAGTTATTTGTAGTGCAGGATCTCCAAAACATTTGCTTAAACAATTATGGGGGCTGTGTGACTACATCTAAGTAAAACTGAATTCTTGACATATTATTTAGAGACTTAAGGAGAAAAACAATTATATCAATCCCAAAGGGGGGAAAAAAAAAAAAAAAAGACCAAAAAAACATACAAGAGAGCCCACAAAAGAGGGAAGCAGAAAAAACCATAGCCACTTTCTACATAGGCACACTCTGGAAATGGCTGAATTACATTCAGACTTTTTTTGGAGTGAACAGAAGAGTCCAGCTCAAGTCAGACACTTGGTTAAAAAAATTCAGACTCAACAGGTACAATCAGACAACACCATAAGAAATAAGAGTTGAGATATGAGCTATAACTTTACCCTTAACATCTATGTAATGCCAGTTGCATATTTTATATCACTGTACAATTCAGTTGCAGCAGTAGACAACCACGTCATAGAGGGATCTTGAGCTGTGACTCTCATCCACAACTGTACAAAGCACTTCCCCCTCCTCTGTTTATTTTTCAAGATTATAGCATTGTAGATGAAGACAGAGAAAAGCCAGCATGTACCAGCCCACCACCACTAAGCATCCTTCAGGAAAGCCTGACCTAGATGAGAAATGCTGGATTTCCACCATATTTTCCTTCTCTCAGACATTTTTTCCTCCTCAGTCTCTACTCCATTGGTTGGAAAGCCACACCTCAAATAATTTTTAAACACATTTTGTTTCCAATTTGTCCTCTCCAAAATGGGTCTTAAATCAAAAAGAGGAAAGTGAAACCATATCTCTACCACACTATCCTACATGGTAAGCAGTACAGAGAAGCATCCAGCCAGTTCCATGTTAAAAGGCTGAAAGAGGAAGATTTAAAGCTGCAAATATCAAGGAAAAGCCAATCTCTTACATCAATTTTTAGGCAAGCAGCCCAATTATCCAGAACAGCTGAGCTAGCAGCTCTCACACTGGTGAGGAGACAGTATTGTACTCTCAGTCCTTGTGCCTAGGTGCCCAGTTTCATGCTACCACATTTGAAAGTTGTATTGTAGAGCTGCTTATTTAGACTCTTCATGTTGCTTTTGTGGCTGTTGCTATTACCAGGTTTCAACAAGTTCCAGATGTACATATTAACAGCACTGGCAGCTTTTCTAGAGCAAAACAAATATCATCTTTGAGTTGTGCTTGGCAGCATCTAACTTTTATAAGTGTACATCCATATTGCCTAGCATAAAGGCAGAGAACCACCTTGGGCCCAAACTCTTCATTCCCCCAGAGATATTTACAGATATGAAAAAACCAGAAAATCAAAAGGCTTTGTGATTACTCTGTGGGACACTGAGCCTGTAAAACTAAACCCATTTTATTTCATCATATTCAAATCCCCACAGTTCCAGTGAAATTTAATTATACCTTCACTTTGCATAATTAAACAGCCATTTCATGGCTTTCTAAAGCATATAAAATGACTGATGAGTGTAGTGGTAAAACTTTCAAAAGTACTAAGTGATTTAGGAGGCTGCAGGTATGTCTAGACAGCAACTAACTTGCATAAAAGCAGCAGCAGTATTTTGTTTGCCCAGTGGGATTAAGTAGCTCTCCACATATGCCACATTTTAGCAGTTCAACTATTTCTGGTATTTTATCTATCCCCTTTACAGCTAGCTCAAGTAATTGCATCATGTAGAACAGATACATGTAAAATCCTGGTAATTTATCAGATGGCACTCAATATTTTAGCCACAAAGGAACTTTCAGAAGGTTCAGTTTGGTGAAGCAGCAGCTATGAACACTCAAATGAACCCTTAGCACTGCTTCATGCCAGTACATTAATTTAAAAAATAGCATCTTTTCCCTCCCTCCACACTGAAAAAAACATGTATTATGTGACATTTTTTATCTCAGTTTGTATATTCCCTGAAAAACTTCTTAGACCAAATTCACCATATTTTAGGTTTCTTCTTTCCTGGTTTTCTGTGCCATGTTCATCCTTGTGGTATCCAAGTCAGCTGTCCTTAACTCATTCCTCTTTGAGAAGAGATGGTAATGAGCTGTGGTATCTCTAACAGCAGAGCATCAAAGGTTTTTCTGACTTTTTTCCTTTCAGAAAACTGATATTATGTAAGCAGACAGAATAGGATTCACACATATCAAGTAGTATCTATTTTCTTTCTCTCTCTCATCCCCTTGTCTTTTCAAAGAGAATGCCTTTGCTGATAGAATGGTTTCTGAAGCTAAAGGATGCATCTTACAGAATCCTTTCTTTATACAGCAGCACAGGTGATAGGGACTTTCAGTTAACATGCTGCACACAGAACATAATTAACAACAGTCTGCTTTGAGAAGGTATTTGCTTCACATACTAGGTGAAAAGTAATGGTTTTCACCATTCTCAGAAACTCTACAAAAAGCCTTCACTATGCCCAGAATGCTACCACTTTATATGCAAAATTATTCAAATAAAGCAACCAAGGATAACACAAGTTGATTTGCCTATAGCAGACTTTTCTTTTTAATTCAGTCTTGTTTTAACAAGTCAGTAGGCCATAACTTAAAATATCATTTCTATGCCCAATACATAATCTTGTATCTTGTAAGAAAACCAGGAAAAAATTAATTAGGACTCCTGTCTGAAAAATACATCGTGCTGCACTTCAAGTAGTGAAACAGGTGTTTTAACTTATTTTACACATTTCTATTCAAATACAATCCTAATGTAGAACAGCGAAGACTAAAAGGAAAAAAACACAGATGGAGTAATATATACATAACGAAATGTGAAAGTATAAATAATGCAAGCATATGGCATGCATGGGAAACTGCTTAGATGATCAGGCAAAAGTCAAATGAAAGCATCATTCCCTGTTTTAATCTTCAGTCGTAAGATGGACAGTCTTCTTGCATTCTTTAGAAAGGTTAGAATAGTCTTTTTTCTCGACAATTACCAGGCTCTCTAGACAAAACACATTTTACTCAATTTCTATTACTCAGTGTCTAAAAATGCACCTTAGCTTGGCCCAGTGACTGGAGACTGTGTAGAGCACACAGACCTGATCAGAGCAGTTTTGTGATTTAGCATTTCCAGAGATCCACATGTACCTGATAGCTGTGCATAGAAAAGGTCACCTAAGTTTATAGTGTACACATGGATAGAATAACAACACAGGAGAGATCTCTATTGAGGAAAAACAACCTTGAAAACCCACAAGATTGCATAAACTAAAAACGTTGCCAGAAGCCAACACAGACAGAAGTAGAAATTGGCGAAAAACAGATCTCTAACAAACAGCTGACATACATAAATACAAAACTGAATTTAAAAAAATACGCAACCTACTTTTTCTTGGACAATCCAGCTTGAGGAGCTGCAGTCCTAAGAATACCCTGAGACCTTTACAGACTCACTCACCTGAGGGACCCCTAAATAGCTCTCCTCACACCTGGAGCCAATTGGACCTTGAGCCGATTGGTGTCCCAGAGCAGCTGCTGTGGCTCCCACTCCTCTGCAGGGGGCTGCCGGCTCTGCAAGGCACGGAGCAAAGCACCTACACCAACACCTCGGCTGCCCCACCACCAACGCAGTGTTTTGATGGAAATCTGCCTTTGACATCAGTTTCAGCTACACTCCCTGGACTGGCTGAGGCACAAGTGCAGAGAGAAAAGCACCAGGGACATAACTTTCTTACACTGTTGCTGGAAAATTTGCCACCACCAAAACGTCAGAAGTGGTAAAACAAGTGTCTGAGGAGCACAGACAAGCACCAGTGTCCTTCTCAAACTCCTGCTTTATGTTGTGTCTCCTCTGTGGATGGGGAGGTGACTGCCAGCCATTCACAGGGAATTATGTCCTACTTTCATTTGCTAACTTGCCTGTGCCATAGGCGATGTTGTAAACTACAAAAGCATTTGCCACCCAGCTTCCTTCTTCTCAAGAATGACGGCAGTTAGGACAGGCAGAAAAACAAAACAGGGAGGAAATTCAGTTACCTGCTCCACCTATTTAAGACTAACTCTTGGAAACAAAGCCGTAGCATTCCCTGCAAGTGTCATTGCTGCAAAGCCAGCAATGAACACAAAGGATTTAAAAAACAATCCTCAGTTACAAATGCACATTGATTTTCAATAAAGCCATTTGAACATTTTTTTGCTTGGACTGCAGGTTGACTGTCACCACTGATTTACAGACAAGATATCTCTATATTATATTATTACTACTATTATTTTGTATGTGTTAAGTATTTTTTTAAGCATTTCTGCTTCCAACAGTGGGGAAAATAACACAAAAGCAAAAAAAAAAAAGAAGAGAAGAAAGCCATTTGATTTTCTTTTATTTCCTGTTGGAATTGCTTGGAAAGCTAAAAGAACACATAATCTTACCAGATAAAGAGGCATTTGTTTTGAAATAGCAACACAGATCATATTGGCTTTCCACCAGCAATGTTGCTAACAGACTGACCACAGGAAATTAAGAATAGAAAGCTCTTCATGATTCATATTCTAGGTGAGTGGCCAGTTTTTTCTTCCTCGTTCAGCAACTTTCCACTACAAAACATCCATATACTAGAAGGCTGTCATGCAAGAGGCAGAGGTCATGCAAAGAAATTAAAGTAATACAACTGGCTGATATAGGTCAACCTGGTGATTGCAGACCTTCCAATTCAGGACTGCCTTAATTTGTTCACCTATCAAGTAGGATAGCTCCTGAAAAAGCAATCACAGTAAAAGTGTATGAATAGAAACATGGAAAGGATGCAAAGAGCACCTGTTTGGTGATGCTGCATGCTTCACACACACATATCCTGGGAAATACAAAAGGAGGAAACCTTAGAACAAAACTCTTGTCTATTTTTCATCCACACACAGTACCTATGGGATCTGATTTCACTTTCCAAACAGATGTAACTACAGCTGCTTCACTTGCGAGGTGTCTCCTAACACTGTTGATGAATAGCCCTACATTTATCTCCCAGGGACATTGATCAGAAGGGAATCTGCCTTGTGCTCCAGATTTCAGTAAAAGTGCCTAAAACCATGAAACTCCACAGACAACCAAAGGCTCACCTGGGAGGGATGATGCTGTTGTTATGATTCCTAAATAGTTTTCAGATACTGTCAAAACAAAAAGTGAGCATGCGCTTGGAATGGCTAACAGTGACAGACAGGGTTACACACTGGAGACACGTCTTTCAAGCTGTATCTTCTTCAGGTGCTCAGGCCCTCAGCTCTTTGCCAGGACCCCACAGTGAGGGCTGAGAGCCTACCTGGCCTGTCTTAGGGCCAGGAATCCACAGTCACCAATTCTACATTTCACCCATTACTATCAATATTTAATATTAAATATTTAGTGTCAATATTTGATGGGGGTAAATGAGATGATCCTGTTAATTGTAACCTTCTCAGCCCTACTTGAAACCTACTTGAAAGAGGAAAATAATGAAGCATTTGATACAGAATGCAGCTAAAAAAAAGTGATGAAAGGTGGTGTGATGTCAAACAATGTGGGTTTATGGAGAAGAATAGAATTTTTCAAGCAGTTGTTACCTTTCTTAAGAAAAACACAAGTTTTGGTGAGAAGGGCAATATACTTAGCCTTCTGTAGGGTATTTGACTTGCTAGTCCTGATAGAAGAGATCAAATAACCTGGGGTCAACAGAGTTAGCACATAATGTGTTAAAAACAGGCAGTGAGGTTTCATCTTAGTAATCTGAAGTAACTAGTTACAGTTAGAAGTCATCACAAAGTAGGTACTTATAGGGAGGAGCCCAAGGATTTGCCTCTTGGACATGCAGTGCTGACACTTCTCCTCGGGACAGGAGAGAAAATGGAGCCTCCCCACTGAGAAGGGCTGTAGAGCTGAAGATTAGAGTGGTGGTCAGAAACAAAACCACATCTTTGCTAAAGAGTATTCAAGGAGTCACACACATTTCAGGACAGCCAAATGTACATCTCAAAAACAACAGACAGTCTAAAAACAAAGAGTGAAAGTCAAAAGGAAAAAAAAATAATTTAAAGATATTTAAAAAACATTTCTCCAGGCATTGGCTCCCACATTCACTCCTCCTTGTGGCGCAGCTAGTAATCATGCAGCATGGGGCTGGCTAGTTGTCTATGCAGAGTTAGTTTTCTGTTTGTAAATTTTGGAGGCTTAAATAAAAACACTGAAAAAAAGGTTCCAGACATTATGTGGCAGTCCCAAGGCTCCAGCTAGCTAACATAAGGGGAGAGGAAACAAGAGAAATCCCCCAGGAGATGCAGAGAGGATAAAAGGGAATGTTACTTGTTCCAGAAAGTCCCCCACTGGTGACTGGTAGACTTCTCACTGTTCCTGATGCTGTGGAAAAATCATAGATGCCATAGGTGTCCCCACATGTTGTCTCATCATTTTTGACAAGTGAGCTCTAGGTAAGAAATGACAGGTCACAGAGTGGACCCAGGAAGTGTCCTTCTTCAGGACAGCACCTCAGTATGTGTTTAAAGAATACTGCTGCACTTGAAATGTAGCTAATGTTACCTGCCCCTGATTTTTGTGCTGAAGAATGATGGCTTCGAGTACGTGCTTAAATCAGTGTCAGAATCCTTCACTTCTTGGCTGAGCAATTAGTGTCAAGTCAGGGAAGGGGAGCATATTTTTATTGTGAGAACATATGCCCAGAGAGAGTAGGACTGAGCCCAAAAATCATCAAATATGGTCCTGAATGTTGCCTGAGGGTAAATTTCAGTTGTGTCAACTTGGCCCACATTCGAAGGAGTAACTTCAGGCAGACAGGCAGGAGTAACCTGCCAGCCCCGAGAGCCATCTATTACATCCTCCCTGACACAGAAGGAAGCAGGTTAATTTTGATTCAGACAGCCCAGCAAAATCCTACTTGTACAAAGTGAGCCATTCTTCAAGGCTTGTTTTGAAAGGCTTTTTTTTATAATGGTTAAATAACTATTTGTTTTTGTGCTGTTATCAATCATCGTGGTGAACGGCCAGTGATAACTGAAAAAATTGGATGTGTTCAGAAAGGAAGGATACCTGGGGACCAGCCTATAAACATCCTTCAAAAAGAAAGCATCCTCTGTGGAAAGCTGATTTTCATTCTTTCCAAACACATATCCCAGACACACTGGCACTTTGTGAATAAACAGTTTAACTGCTTTAATTAAGGCAATACAGCTAAGCCATCACATCCAGCTAAGCTAACGTGACTTCTGCTGAACAATAATGGTAAAAGTATTATTCCCCGAAACTTGATTGAGGGAGAATTTTACAAACTATTTATTTGCCACTCTGCCCATGATCACTCTTGTGCGAGAACAAGTTTGTGGTCTCTTCTGTACTGAAACCCACTGAGCTACAAAATGTAAAGACTAGAAATATCTAGTCATCAATCCCTGTTAAAGCATCACTTCAGGAGACATCCAGTAAAAAATGTCCTGGTTTTAAAAACTGAAGTCTGATATGACCATTCTCCCCTCTCCCCCCTCTCCTTTTCAAGGCATACAGTAAGTTTCAGCAGTTTCAGAAGGAACTGTGTCTATCACAATAGTTGAAACTCTGGCAAGGGTATCTAATTATGGACAAGGAAAGGGCAGTGCTCTAGGTTTCAGTGCTTGCAGGCAGAGAACAATGCCTCGTCCTTTAAAAACAAGCAACGAAAGAGTAATACTCTACATATGGTATATGGAAATTCTAATAAAAGAATCTAAAAATATTTGTGAACATAAGGACAAAATCCACAAGAGCATTAGGAGAATTGCTCAGCATAGGCAAAAACACCAAGGCAGAAACATCCCTGACAGGCATGACCAGTGTGTCCTGGAGACTTCCAGCAAAATACCTGTTCCCTTTAGTAAGAAACCAGCCTGGAGAACCTCTTATCCAGCACTGCAAAGTTGAGGGGCCAAGACCAAGCTTAGAGTTTGGGCACTAAACAAAAACATAACAAATTTTCAAGTGTAATGAAAATAGTTTCTGTAAGGATTTAAACATGCCTTCGTGGCATAAACTCCTACCCTTGGGCTACCTCAGCATGCGGTACCCCCCCAGTCCTTGAGCTACACCCCTTCAGAGCACTACAGTGTTTGAGTGAACTCCCAATACCCATGCAGCTAGTCCAGAAAAGCTCCACCTGCCCACAGCATCTCGCCATTTGTGTGCAGATCCCTACCCTTGAGTTAGCTTAGACAAGTTTACATGAACTGTAGGTGCACCTTTGAACTTCAGTGTAGGTATAAGAAATTAGCTGAGGTGACATGTATAGCCAAGGCACCCCTTGGTGCTGCTGGTGACACTGCTGGGACATCTGTCCTCTGCAGCACATGCATCCCTAGAGAGATGCCTTTGTCCCCCCTCTTTCTGACCTGAATCTCTCATGTCACACATCCTGGGGCACAACAGAGGAACCTGGCCAGATGTTTCAATTTCCTCATATTCACAGCTTTGATTGCATTAGACTAGACAGGATTTCTCCACTGGCACTACCCGGGGGTAATGTGAAATGAGTTATGAACATTATCCACTCTGTGGTGTACATATCTGATGCCAAGGAAACCTTAATGGGGTCAAGTGGAATTTCATGCTTGAAGAAGCTCATATGCTTGGACATGACCCAACTTCAGAAAATGAGATGGTTTTATGTCTGTACAAAGGCTTTGGAGATGTAGTTCCTAGTAGAAAGTGACTGCTGTGTGAGGAAGCCTGGCATAACCTGTCCCAAAGGGGAGCCCTGCACGTGGAGGCAGCTTTCTGTCATTTATTCACAAACTGTTTGGCACATTAAATGGCTCTTATTCTTTCCAAAAGAGTGACTGCAGCAGCCTAGCATGTTTGGCTCATTTACTGAAATGGATAACCTGACCTACAAAGGAAAGTAATACGAAGTTTTGTTTTTGAGCAAGTGGTAACCATGACTCAGCTCTTCACATGATCTCAGCCTTTCAGTTACTTAGAGAGCAGAGGACACATCATCTCTTCTTAAATCAAAAGCTGAAGTTTTGATAAAATCCTCTAAATTGTGGAGTGAGTAACAGCATCAGTGAAGCCTCACTCCTGCACACATCTCTTCCCAAGGTGAGTGCCTGCAGGCGGCTCTGCTGTTTATCTGGTTTAACACAGCACTGCCCTCGCTGGTGTATCAGGAAGGTTTCCAGATGCCCTATTTAAACACGTGAGGACTTGATGCCTTTGAAATCTCCACCCTCAGTCAAACCAGACTGACATTGTCTGAACCCAACAGGTTCAGAAGTGACAGGGACAGGGGAGAGGGAGAACAGTCAGATAGAAAGAGTAACCACATAATGTCTCATTTCGTTAAGAAATCAGACTAAAAATCATTAGCTAATTAAGATGATCATTTTTGCAGTCGAAACACAATATGTTGGTATTGATTGCTATATGCATAATCAATAATAATATTTAACATTGCTGTAGCACTTTTCGCTTGCAGCATGCACTGATTTAATCACTGACCAAGCATACAGAGGATAAAATTCTGATGTCTGCACTGCTTTTACATAATGACAAGGGAGACTTGTCTGATAAAGCCTGGACTAGAAGGAGTTAACACAGAGTGCATACTTATCATGAAAGAATGTGTAATTGTCTTAAGATAAAATATATTTATTTCCTTTTAAGCACAGTAGCTTGCCCAATGTGCACTCCATTACATCTGTGTGCCAAAGATTTGATCCAAGCCCGCTCAATCAGCTACATTTATTAAGTTTGCTTTGTGTAAATTTGTGGATTTAACAACAGAGGAACTTTGGGAGCAGAGTGTCCAGCAATCCATTTACTGCTGGCAGAGGCTGGTTACCACATGCTTCAAAGCAAAGCACAAGAAACCCTTTGTAGACTTGTAGGGAATAGCCTGTTCAGAGAAAAAGCCCTAATTAGTCAGAAGATGGCTTGTACCCTGAAGCACAGGAGACATTCGACAGTAATTAAATATAAAGAAAATTAGCATGTAGTTCGTGAACCACACAAGCAAGACGACACAATGCCTGGTAGCACTGAAGTGAACTATTCTGGACGCCTAGAAATTAATACTTTTGTTATTAATGTGACCTTTTCCTCAGCCCCAATTTAAGTCTGCAAGAAAAGGAGAAGGATGAGAATTCAGGAGCAACTGCAAGAGAAGCCAAGTCTTGCCAGTGACAAACATGGTGTGAGGAGGAGGCAGAAACAGCACCTGCTGCTCGACCCTGACCCAGCACCCAACAGGACAGGATGCAGGGAGCTGCCATTGCTCCTGCTCTCACCCAAATCCTGTGGGAGACATGCCAAACAGAGCACCAGCTTCTTCCCACTTTGAAGAAAAAGGTGGAAAGGATTCCAAACAGCAGCTGAAGTTATTCAGGGAAAAAGAAAAAACAAACAAATGAATGCATCCCGAAGGAGGACATCAGCTGGAAAACATGCCAGACAGGCTGGATGGGTGCAGGGAATGGCAAGGAGAGATGTAGTGAAAAGCAATTGAAACGTGAATTTCCTACTGTACTCCAGTAAGGTCCTACTAGAAGCCTGAACAAAGAGACGCAGAAAGCGCCAGACATGCAGGACATGCAGGCAGGAGCCTGGCAAGCAAATTAAAAAGAAGCCCTGAAAGGATGAGAGACAGGTAAAATGATCTTGTCAGTATAATATGAGAGGTACAGTGTGAGTGGTACAGACCATGAGAACAACAATAGCATCTCAAGGGCAAATAGATACTCCTCACCAACATACGAGGCATTAGAGAGAAGCATCCGTGGATATAAAAAGGATATGCAGAGTAAATTCAAAACTGTGTTAAAGACTGCAGTGTTTACCAACACTCTACCAGGAGGGCATGTCACGTTGCTGGTTTTTCCCAAGCCATGCTACGTTTTGGAAAGATGGGATGTGTGTATGTCTGGAGGGAGTGTGGGGGGTTGTATCTTTTCCACCTGCCTCAACCTACAAGAATCTTTCCTTTTGGGCTAGAATGTCTCATCACAAATGTCCCCACAAAGACTTCTGTCTTCTCCCTATCACATCTGCACCAGAGGACCTTGCACTTCATGTTATGAAACTTATCCCACCTCTATATTTCAGTGTGAACAGTGACCTATTTGTGCTCATGTAATAATCTAATCCTTGTCTCTATGGAAAGCGCCTCCTAATTTTTATCATTGTATCTGCTCAAGAACATTGATTTTTTCAGCCCTGCTATTATTTTTCAAACTGTATATCAGTTCTCCTTTGGGAGTCCTTGTGAAATGCATCCTCCTACTCTCAGGTCTCCTGTTTTTCCTTTGCAATTAAACTTTTATATTTTAGTTCCTTGGCATTGCTTACAGCCTGAGATGTGATTTCAGACCCTTTTTCCATGTGAGCATTTCTCTGGCATTTGACAAGGCACGGCCCCAATGTCTCAGACAAGCCCCATAACCCCTGGGAGCAGCAATCTCGCTGAGTGACCATCCTTCCTGATTCAGTGGACAGTCCTGAAACTTTGGAAGAGGAACAAAGGTGAATTTCAAAATCTCAGCATTTTTCACAGGAACACGATTCCTGTGCCATTTCAATTTCTATCATTTATAAACCGAGTAACGAAACCCGGGAGCACTGGGGAGGCAGAGCGGGGCGACTACCTTGCCAGAGCTGGCAGACGGCTGTGTTCATGCTCCTGGTATCTGATACAACAAAGGCACACTCAGCTAATCCCTGCTGGCAGCTACCATTTCAGCTTCTGCTTCTAGTGGCAACACAAGGCAGCTAATATCCCTTTAAATGCCTGGGAGATTCATGTGAAAAGAAATATGGGCACCTAACTGGAAAAAAAAAACACTACAGAGGCATAAATCCCAAGTTAAATTAGGAAAGACCTAGCACAGTATTGCAGACAAAAAAAAAGTGAATATATGTATAAATGGTGACGAGCTGCATGTTTACAGGCACTCGTCTTTAAGCAAGATACCTTTTGTCTTTAATAAACACACACGGCTTTTTATATATGCCAATGCAGACAAACAAAGCAATCAATAATCCTGCTCAAACAGTAGATACCAAGACTGAAAATTTTTTTCAGGAGTTTCAAACTATAAATGTGAAAGCCATAATGCTGTCTAAAAAACTGTTCATAAATTAGGAATGACACAGCCAAGGCATTACAAGTGTACAAAAAAGCAGAACCCACCTTAAGTAGAAAAAGACCTCCATAGTTATTTGCCTGTTATTCAGACTCTCTTTTATAGATGCATATTTGTCTGCACTCTGTGCAGGAAACCAAGGTCTGGCAGCTAGGGGTTATAGCTTGTCTCAGTTCCTCACTGCAGGTTTGGATGCAGACCCCAGTCAGTTCTTACACTGAACAACTCCAAAGTCTGAGGTAGGTGGTCAAAAGGCAGCCTAGCCTAAGTCTTAACAAGAGCCGACCTCAGCTCATCCCTATCCCACCTAGGTATTGGTCTGGGTATTTTCAATCACAAGCAGGAGTCCCCAGAGTAACAGGATTTTCAAAAAGCGTCTTTTATTTAGAGTCACAAGACCGGTGAGAATGGAGTTCTCTTACGTGTAGACCCTATGCTCACTCTTATACCTCTCCCTGCAGGTCCATCCCAGGGCCAGCCTGCTTCTCTCCTTCCCACTCTCGGGGCAGAGCTCTCCAGCCCGCAGCTTGGGCTGAGAGCCCCAGGCAGGCTGGGGTAGAGAGCCAGCACGAAGCCCTACAGCTTTCACACCAACCGCTTGCCGGGCAAGGCACAACCCTGCTTCTACTTCCTTTCTAACCCAAAAAACAGTTTATATCAGTTTACATTTCCAAGGCTATCATGGCAAGGAAAAGTGCCAGAAAGTTCCTTTTTTTGAAATGAAAGCCTACTTTACATGTTTAGCTCCTCCAAACAAATGCAGCCTACACCATGTTTTGAGAGGCCTGAAGTCTAGCTCCATGCAAGTGAGAGAAAAACTCAGGGCCTAAATCTTCTCAAAATACATGTTGAGTGTCTGTGATTACCAATGGAAATGTGCCATAACACGCATCAATCTAATTTTGGAAGCAAAATGTCCAACCGGATGGCATATTGCTAATTTTTTTCTCCTTCCCTGTGATTCCCTGCAGACCCCGTCACTCCCTCCATCCCTGCGTGTCCACAGCCATCAGCAGCACTGCCTCCTGTACACTGAGCATTCGGGCACTCTGACAGGAGCCAGCCCTCCTGATCAGTGCCACTGCTGCCCAAGGAGCTCTTGATGAGATTTACACACTACAGGACTTGGTGCTTTCCTTTCTCTCCCTCTCCCCAACCACATCTCTGCAAAATGTCCCAGGCCATTGTTGTCTGCTTCTGTCACTGTGCCATTAACCTAATTAGCAATAGGAAACAAGAAATCAAGACAGTGTTCAGTATGCTGAATTTCCAGAATGATTTGCTGCAGCTTTGGTCTGTACACGACAAGAGGATGTCATAAGAAGAGAAAAGCTGAAAGTTTATCTAAATTAATCTCTTGGAATCAGAAATAAGAAACAAGCACAAACACTCAATAGAAAGCCTTATTAATTTCTGCATTAGTCTTGATTTTTGTGGGGAAAAAAAAGTATTTACAATGTGTTAAACATTCAGTATTTAAAATTTCAGCATTATGCAAACCTGTAGTTACATAGCAGAGATATTAAAATATTAACACCTTGTAATTTTTTTCTTTTTGAGGAGCTGGCCATCACTCTTTTAGCATGTATTTGCCCGGTTTATCAAGTTTAACAATTGTGGTGTGTCTCTGGACTATAGGGCTAATGTAATTAAATCCTATTAACACATCAGGAATAAAATCCTTTAATAGGCACATGAGGCTTTGAGAGGCAGCTCATTCCTGAGCAGATTTAATATCCTTAAATTAAGCAAGTGTGAATGGGAGGATGAATCTTATTAAAAACTTAAATCTGATTATATTTGAAAATTATTGGTTTCTTAATGTAATAAATTATCCAATACAGACTAGAACAAATAATATATCCTAGCTTCACATAACTCCACTCTATAACAAGTGACAAACGAAATTAAGAATGACTGTGGGGCAAAAAGGAAGGTCTTTTTATAAAAGTCATTTTGCATAATGAAATACTTAAATCATTTTAACAAACACTGGGGGAGGGGACGGAAGATATATATGCAGATGAGGGCATTAGAACAGGACTCATTTTTTCTCTTCAAAAAGGAAACTCAAAGACAGTGGGATTGGGGTTTTTTTCCTCTAAAAATGCCATTCTGACGAATTTGTTGTAAATTTTGAAAAGAAAAGATGAAGCTTATGTTGGTGGGAGCTGATTCCTTTTCCAGAAGGCTAATGCAAATGTAAACCATCTGCCACACATTCTGCTGATAAAGCTGTACTTCCGAACAATGGACCAACAGCACTGGAATACTAAAACATTAACTCAACATTAGGAAAAAGTTTTGAAAGAGATTGTAACTTCCATAAAATAGAGGTATTTTTACTGCCCCTTCATGCAAAGAGAAATTATTTGTTGTAGATAGATAGCTCAATCTGTATATACACACATTTTCTTATAGAACATATATGGGGCATAAATCAGGAATACTGAGGAAGAGGTAAGGGAGTCAGTTAATGGGATCCTCTGCTAAGGTATAAATCACATTAAATCACTTACATAAACAGAAATACCTCAAAGTTTATAAACAGCATTGCTACATGAAATGAAAGCTGGAATTGCCATTAGTCCCTGAACACAATTAGGTCTCTTCCTTTTAACATGGGGGCATTTCAAACCCTTAGCAAGCAACAGCCAAGCAAGCACTAGCTGGACAATCACTAGTCTGAAGTCTTTACTCAGGACAGCAGACACCATCCAATCTTTAATAAATCCAATGGAAAGTCCCAGTAGATTTTTAATCTGGTCCTATGTGACACACTTATGAATGGAAAAACTGGGTATCAGAAAGCTTTACTTTCGAATCAGAGTAACCAAAATTATTTACTGTGAATGCATGCAAACGAAAATAGTTCACCTAAAGAAAACACCGCAAAAATATCTTTATGGCGATAAAAAACTACACAATTGATTAAACAACATGCCCCAAAATGGTTTCCTAAACTACTTTGATGATGGTAGGCACCAATACAAGGATTTCTAGTGAAAGAATTGATGATATTTCTATCATGTAAAGCAGTAGCTTAAAAGTGTTGCCCTATTTCAGCACAGTAAAATACTCTCAAGTGCATTTCAAGCTTAGCACAGGGCACCATATATGTATTCACCACAACAACAGATCGGGATATAAAGTAATTTGATCTTAAATTGCTAATGATTTAACCAGAAGACTTCAATATCCAGTAGTTTACCTAACTATGTTAATTATTCAGGCATCAAGCTGGGGGCAGGATGCCAAAACTGTACAATAACAAGTTAAAATGTCTCTAAAATGCAACACCGGTAATGCAAGAAAATAGCAGATACCTGTGTGTTGAAAAGACAAAATAGGTTATTCTAGAATAAACAAAGAAACTCTCCTCCACCACCACCTTTGTTAGCCAGTACTCATTTCTCTTTAAATCTGAGGTAAAAAAATCCCAAGAGTTCTGGTTGTTTCTTAGATGGATGACAGATTTTGTTCTAATTAATCTAGAGCACTGTGTATAGAAACGACTGCAAAAGCAAACATGTCTATTAACAAAAAGCAGTGATTACTGCTTGGCATTTAGCCAGTAACTCTACATAAGCAATGAATTGATGCCTGCAACTGTCTCAGTGCCATATGGGTTCTGCTGTAGCAATGAATTGGATCCAACGCAAGGTTAAGATGTGTCAAATTTAACTGGGGTTTAATTGATACTGGTAAAGAGGCTCTAAATAAAGAAACAGTGTGTGTGCTATTAGAAACAGGATGCATGTCAGCCTACATCCCCCAGCTTGTTGGCAACAAAACTATGCTTAGAGATCCAAAGGAGTTTCCAAACTCCTTTTTTTTGCCTTTTTCTCTTTTTTCTTTTCCTTTTTTCTTTTCGATTAAAAAACAAACAAACAAACAAAGAGACAACAAAAAACTTTAGGTTAACAGGTTTACTAGCACTTAATTGGAATTGAAAGACAGAATCAGGTGTACAGTGTTACCAGTTCCTGTTTTCTATATGCTAACAAATCTCTTCACAGCAATGCCAGTCATTTTGTCTTGGTATTTCCATTCACTTGTGAAGAAATATCCCTAAACTACACAAGGGGCAAGATTGCACAGCTTACTATGCAAGAGCCAGAAATGGTAATTTTACCTCCGAGAAGGATTCTCTTTTCTTGAACAGCAACAAAATACTATGTGACCCCTACCCTGCCTGAGAAGTTACTCATTGTGTACGATGGTTGTTTTCGTTCCACTGACAGCCTTGGTGCAATGAGCCCTTTATCCCAAGTGATGCATACTCAGAGGTAAAGACCTGAATGGCTCAGTGGGAGCAGATTAGTGCCTGGCCTGGGCAGCAAGGAGCTAGGAGAGTTATTCCGTGCTTGGAGTGAGCCAGCAGCCATGGGGTGCTGCAAACATCCATGTTTGGCTGGCTCCTGCTCTGTCGAGGACCCTGCTCCCTCCATGCCGCCAAATCTCACCCCAAGTGGCAGCGCTGTCCAAAAGAAACCCAGCACCAGTCACTTGCCAAGCCCCTTCCAGCCAGCTTCAAAAACTGCAGCAACCAGGCTGCACCCAGACCCTCCTCTGCTGTCCAGGCTCAAACCCTGTCAGGCCTGAGCTCCCAAAGTGCCACTGTCCTCAGTGGCAAATGCTGATACTCGTAACAACAGCCCCCTCTGCAGACCTCAGGTGAGGAAAGGGGTTAAAGTGACACAGGAACAGAAACAGAAACCACTCTTTGGTTTGCAGCTTTCCACAGCAAGGAAAAGAAGGCAACAGGAACAAAACAACAGAGTTTTTCAGTTTTCAACAATAACTAAATTCTCTGAAAATAAAGATGACTGGCCCTTCAGAACTCTTTAGTTTTTACACAATTAGAGACAAAGAAATACCCAATGGGAAGGAACAAAAACCACTGAGCTAAACCCTTAGTAGTGCGCAGTGGAAGGATGAGTACGCACAAGCTGAAATACAAAGAATTTCACTTGATCATAAATAAATTCTTTGTTTGTTTGGTTTGGTTTTTTTACAGTGGGAGCACTCAAACATAGGAAGAGGTTGCCCAGAGAAGTTGTGGAGTCTCCATTCCTGGAGATCTTTAAAACCCAGCTGGCCACAGTCTGGAACAACCTGCTGTGGCTGTCCCTGTCCTGAGAAGGAGGCTGGACTGGATAGGCTCCAGACATCCTATCTCTATGATTTGGTGATTATGTAAATTAGCATCACCTTAATAATGTGCCAAATCTCACCTTTCATGATATAAATTTAAAAAAAATAAAGAAATTGATAGAGAAAGCTGATAAGTAAAAATACGGAATGGAGGTATTTTTAACCTCTTCCACTTGTTACATTTCCAAAGATATACTGCTTCCTTCTAACTATTCCTCATGCTCCAGTGGTAGCAGCCCATAAATATCTCTAGTTTCCTTAAAACTGCTTTGATTTACTTCCTTCAAAGAGAAAAAAGAAAGAATGGTCTCACCCATGCTGAGACCATACCAAACTGGTGCTGGCTCAACTACACCTATCTCCTGTATTCTAAATTTTGTTTTGGAATTAGGTCACTGCTTTACTTCATATTTGAGCAATACCTGGCATAGTGAGGTCCATGTTGAAAGCCAGGATTTCTAGGCATATCTCTATGAGCAGTAAGAATTACTTTATTCTAAGAACAACCTTGATATATGAATTTCTTCAATAATATCTTTGCTTCTTCCTCACAGACCAGTGTAATTCAAGTTACTTTTTATGTCTAGTTTGGCATTTATACATAAAATGGTATCAAGCTTTTATTTGATAGCCTTTAGCCCTTTTATCTCAACATTGAGTTCTTCTGATATTCTGTGACTATTTTGACAATTCTTTATCATGATGCTTTATTGTGCAACTAATTTATTTTTCAGAATCATTTTGATGCAATTTTGGTACTTTTGCCAGCAGTGGAAAATGTTTTCTAGTAATTGTAATAATTCCTTTTCACTTAGCTTTGCTGGCAATGTTCTAATCCTGTAGGTAGCTTTCTGCATTGTTTTTAACCCTGCAGGGAGTAATGACTGTGTGACATATTCAGCAAAGGAACCATTTACTGTAAAAGGACATTGTTCCATTACTTACATTAAGAAAAAAGACAAAAAACAAGACAGGGAAATAGAGTAAAAACAACTGTATCTGTACACCTAATGTTTGATATTCGTCACAAAGACATAACAGAGTTGTTGTTCTCTGTATGCAGACAGTGGAGCCAATACTATTCTACAAATAAATATATGACAAAGAAAAAAAAAGGGTTTCTTGTTGCATATTAATGCCCAGTTATATTACGTGCTGTATATATTTCAAGCAAAATGCACACCCTGGTCTCATGCAGCAAGGAACACAATGACAAAACAATTATTTACTACTGTATCTTTAATGTCTAACTGACTGTCTTGCCTGAAGAGTAGGAGCTTGATTTTCTTCCTCTCTGTCCTTTCAAACGATGCCTGTGTCTGAGAGACAAGATTGCCATGTTACTTCCAATTCTCTAATACAGTCTTGTACACTGGAAATCAGTATGGAACACTGCACTCGCATCTCCCCTAACTTTTTACAGCCTTTAAATTGCCAGTCTTCTGACTACATTTCTTCAAACAATATTGCCATCTGACTGATATCAATCAAACACATTGCCCTTTGATGTCAGAACTCACAGAGTCATCCCACTTGACTGAATTTTGATTACCTCTGTATTCAGTCAAGTAATGTGCTGTTCTTCAAAAAATAAAGAAGCATAGCCACTGTGCATTTTTAATAAAAGGACTATTGGCTCCTGTATTAGGAAAATAATGCCAAAACCATTAACTTTGAGATTCCAAGTTTGCATGCATGTTTTCTTTCCTGAGTAGAGGTGGATATTTTATAGTGTAGTATGAAATGCAGGAGAAATATTTAGAGATTAAACTTCTAAGATCAGGCTTTCATCTGTTGTGGCTCCCAAATTTCCCACATCTCAATAGTCCTACAGTACCAGTACAGAGTAGATGTGCACCCATCTTTTTTCTTTTTTTTTTTTTTAATTTTAACCTGTTTTACATTAAAGCATGATTCAAAAGCAGAAGTCTTTGCTTAACAGGGAAGAAAAAAAACCTCAGATATTAGATTCCCTATTGTTTAAGTCAGGTGCAAAAAACTGTACTAGCAGGCACAAAGGATGGGAGTCCAACCAAAACCCTGAAAACCACTGACCATGATAACTGCTGCATTTGCTATTTTTTTGTTTAATAATTAAGTTTTTCCTGAGCTTTACTCTAACCCCTGCAGTATTCTCTGTCTCTGTGCTCTACTCGTTGCTTCAATGAATGCATACCTTTGCATTGCTACACCCACCTCCGTCCCTCCAGGCTGCCAGAAGGAAGGCAAGAATAGCAGACTTATGTCTGTAGGTCAGAAGAAGACGTCTCAGCAGAACTTCCTTTGCAAGCAGGTATTTTTAAAGCTGTCCAAACAGATAGAGCCATTGGCCATCTTCCAGTCTGAGACTGAGTGTAAGTACATGGTGTTTGACTCCTGAACAGGGAAGAAAGACCCATTCTGGGACATGAGACCAAACACAGTCTAAGCGTATCGAAGATAACTGTTTGCAGAGCAAGTAGAGACCAGTGCAAGTCCCTTTCTCCTTATGTGTTAGAAGTGCTGTGAAGATGGGCAAGATTTGCAACCTTCAGTAGGAGGCAGCCCAAGCCACCTACTAATAGTAGGAAATAGTTCTCAAACTTGTGGACAACAGAACTAAAAAGATTACTTTCAAAAGACCCCTTCTAAGAAATAGGACCTCAGGCAGCTAAAGTTCTTTTTTTTTCTAGCGGAAAACATCTTTTGGTAGGAAATTAGTAGTTACAAAAAAAAAAACAAAAAACCCCCAAACAAACAAAAGGAATAGAAATTAAAAAAAAAAAAA
>VWZT01001704.1:150773-196032 GCA_013397055.1 Pachycephala philippinensis
AAAAAAAAAAAAAAAAACAAACAACCAAAAAACCCAAACAACACCAAAAAAAAAACCTAAGCTACCTAAATCTTCCTGAGGTACCTAAGTTTCCTTTATGGTCATTTGTGTAACTGAGTGGGCTGTAACTGTTCTTGATTTGGTAATTGGTACACCTGCAGTATAGTACCTACTCGAGCATGCTGCCTAGACTCACTAAATTAGCAGTTTCTGCAGTCTGCGTTTCAGACAGCTCTGTCTTTTGCTTATGTACCTCATGAAAATTCAAGTCTTTCACAATGCTTAGCTTTTGCTGCACTCTCACTCCATCACTGTTGCCAATACATAAAGTTCCTTGGCACATCAGGGCAGACAAACTGTTTCTCTGGATGGCTCATTTTTCCAGAAATGACATGTGTCACAAAGCAGCTCAGACTCCTTAAACCCTACATTCATTCCCAGCCAGTCAATATATTCTCATGCCCTTGTATACAACCTTCAGTCCTTGAAAGGAAGAAGAATTAACTTTCATAAAATCAATCCTCAGTATTCCTAGCATAACTGACTGTACTGTCACACCTAAAGTCTCTGCTTCTTCAAACATCCTCCTCATCCTTTAGAGGAAAGAAAGGGATAATACCTACTTTCTGAATTCGCACCCTCAGAATAAGCACAAGTATTTATGGAGGTAGGAAAACGCCATGCCTTCAGAATTATGTCCTCCTTTTGCTGGAGACAGACACTCTGAACACTCACAGCATCATTTTTCCATTTCTGGGCCAGGAAAACTGCCCCAGCCACTCTTTGCTGAGTCTGATCAAGCAATGAGACTTGCTTGAGGCTATACATAATTCTTAAGATTGTACTTTGAAGAATGATTTTAACGCAAGAGGGATTTTTTTCTCCTTTCAATCTAAATGGCTTATAGTGACCCATATTTCTATTGGTCAGCTAAATGAAAAGATTAGGTCTGCCAGACATTACAGTATGTGGGTAGTGCTGATCAGAAAAAAGAAACAAAACCAAAACCAAGATTTACAACCGTAGGTTTATAACTCTGTTAGTCTTCTTTCTTAGTCTACCTTTTCTAAGGCCATCAAAAGCTTCTTTTGAGATGTACTTAGGACATGACTTCAGTATGTAAAGGGATATATCAGTATGAGTTTACTTTGCTTCTTCAAAGTGCTGTTCTTGCAGACACACAGGCTCCCATCCCACAAGGAAACACTTCATGCATTCAGTATCCATCGCAAATGCTCCACTCGCTATGCCAGTTCTATTGCCTGGCTGAGCACATTTAAGCAGAAACACCAGGGAAAAACGCAGGTGCTGAGGTAAAAGCCTGGGTGAGGAGGAGAGTGGGGCTGCCCTCGGCTCCTGGCCAGGGCCAATGTGGCAGAGCCACTCCTGCCACTGGCTGGCCATCTCACCCTGTCCCAGGACATGACCCAGGCCCACAGCAAGACGGTTGTTCACCCAAACCAGGAAACCACCATGCTTGTTGCATTAGGAATTACATTTCCATTTGGAAGCTAAAAAATATGTAGATCTATAATATCCTTCTATTTCCTGTTTCCCCAGCTGCTCACTGGCCCAGCTTCACTCCTTTCTTCCTTTTTTTAATCTAGGAATGCGTTTGCCTTTGACCATTAAAAAAAAAGAAGAATATGTAGAGAACTCAAACATCAAAATCTTTCAATCTCTAACCACATGTATGGAATGCTTAACAACTAGCACAAAAGAGCTCCTGAATGACAGTAGGAAAAGCATAAATGTGACTGAAATGGCATTTACAAAATTAAGACTCAAATCTTTGGCACTTCCTAAAAGCATTTTTTGCAAGAAAATTGCATTAGTGGCGCACTATCATGGGGAATAACTCTCCTCCAAGCCTCTGACAAAACAGCCCACTGAAGGATGACTGGTAGATTTTGCATCATTCAGAAAAAAAAAACAAAAATCAAATTTGAGTAGCTGAGCATAGTATATATTAACATTGAATAGTTATGATGTCCTGGTCAACTGTTAGAAAGCTGTTAGAAGCTGACATCTGCTTTTCAGAAGAGAACCATACTAAATGGGACTTTTAGCTCTTACACATAAGTGATTCATTTTTTTAGGCATGCTCAGTCACAATTTTTCCAGACATTTCTTCTTTCCCCTTCTGACAATCTAAGCATAAATCTGTTGCAAATCTGATGGATACCACTCCATCCTCTGTCAGAGTCATTGTCTACTTACAGGTAAGAAGACACTTTTACTATAAGTTGCAAATCATTATTTGGTTTTTCAACACTTCTAAAACATCAGTGTCCTACTTCCTTCTTCAGCCAAATCCCAACCTCTTAAATAATTGAGTCCAAGTTTCCACATTTTGTGCAAATGTAGTCATTGCTATTTGAAAGAGGGCAGGAAAATTAAACACATTATGTCATTCTAGAACAGGGGCACTGCTTAGATATTAATGACGATTAGGATACAGAGACATGTACAGGCTATGGTCTGGTTTAATGAGGAGAAAATCCGCAACCTCCCCCAGAAGACGCTCTAGCCAGTGCAGGAAAGATATAAAATCCAAAAATTAAAAAACTAGCTGGATGCTGCCCATCCACCCACAGACTGGGGGTTGGTTGCAACAGCCAGTTCTTTACTAAAGCCTGCTGAGTACAGAGAAATACAGAGATAATATGAAAGTTTCTTCTGGTGCTCTTTAGGGAATTAATGGAAAACATAGGAAAGAATTAAATAATATTTTGGTTGGCTGGGATGTCCATTTTAGCAATTCAGAGGACAAAAGATTAACTTGAGAAGCTATTTGCAAGGAGTTTCAAAAGTCAAGTTCAAAAAAGGTTAGCACCAGAGGATACAATAAAAAAGTAGTTTTGTCTATGATCCAAGGTACAGCACTGTTCTTTAAAAGCTTACACAATGCTGCAAAACTGTATGGTGTGCTGCCAGCAAACAGCTTCAATAATATGCTTTTGGAATGGCAGGTTTTGCTTTTGGTGCTCATTTAAAACCGGTTCTTGTCTCTTTTGTACCATGGCTCATCGTGTGTTGCTGTTCTGGACCAATTCTTTCCTTTTTGATTTGATGTTTCTTGGATCCTCAATCCTTTAGCAACTTATCTTTTAATAGTCACGTTAAACACAATACAGCAGTACTACTTATTTTGGTATTGTCCTTAAGTATTATTTCTGAAGCCCTGCTAGAGGGATTGACCTTCCACTCTCTTGCTTTGAGTCAACATGTAGTCACCAAAGACTACGTTGAGCTGCTTCTCTTCAAATACTTTTCCATCCCTGAGTTTTGTGTCTGAAGGTTGGTAACTTCACAAAAGTCAAGAGATCATCACCTTTCACTGATGGTGTACAGGCCAACATATCCAGGTACATACAGCACAGTTACACCCTAATGCAAACAACAGGTGTTTTATCCCCATGAGGGGCTTTACAAACCCTGCAGTTTTCAATTCTTAACTGCTGTGACAAGTTACTCCCAGGAAAACTAAGCCTAAAGGCTCAATTTTACCCTTCACCAGTTCAAAACCAATTGTTTTATGAACCCATTAGGAAATATTTGTTTATGGACACGTTCCTCTGTACCAGAACATTTTTATTTCTCTGGTATTGGTTAGGATTTCTCTTCCACCATGACCCACTATGCCCATCTCTGGACAGACAACAGCACAGGCCAGGAACTGTGATTTAATTTCAGTTACACAGCACAATAACTTTTAGTCTATTATTCCCATTCTGCAAAGGAAATTAGCTTTTAAAACAGTGATATACACAAGCAGTCAAAGTCCCGAAAAGATACATGATGGCTGTTTTAAGTGGGAAATTCAGAAAAGCTTTAGCTGTATAAAGTATTTTAAACTGAAAAAAAAAAGTACAAAGAACAAACCATTGAATAGCTGCATTTGTGACAGTTCCGCACTGCCTTGGCAGTGGAAGCATCTCTGTTCAAGAAAGCAGTCATGGACAAGTTCAAAACAGGCTCTTGCTGAGATGCTATCCTGAACATAGCCAATATTTGGGGCCATTTTTAGGAATCAACAGCCTTCTGAAGGCTTGGATAATCTGTACTTTTGCCTTTTGGTTTTCAAATGCAGAATACAAGCTCAGCAGCCCTTACAAAACATTGCAACTGTGGAGTGATGAGGGCAAATGCTGATAGAAGGACTTCACCTACTTCTGGTTCCAGACGTGCAATGTCCTCACACCTCAAACATACAAAGGAGCTGACTCTCCCATTTAATTCATTACTACAATCCTGATTTTAATTCTCTCTAGATATTTTGCTAGGAATATGCATATTTAAACAAAGCTCACTCCAAGCTGTCCCTTCGGCAGCATATGGATCACCACAGCAGCTCTTGGAAACCTTCATTCCTTGCAGAAGGTTCAGTCTACTCCAGCACTCCTACACAGCTACGTAAGAGCTTGCAAGACAGGGTGATACACGGCACTGAATACTGCTGTGGAGAGAGGAGTATTCTCACTCGTGCATGCATGTGCAGTAATGTGCTGCAATTGCCCACAGTCCTTTCTATCTAAAATTTTACTGCCTTCTCATATCAGCTCCAAGGGCCAGGAGAATTATAGAGATATCTGCAAAGGGGAGCAAGAGATGTTTACAGATCCTCCTGCCCTACTGTAATTTACAGCCTTTACATCCCTTCCTGATGGCTGGTTGCTTCCTTCATCACCGCCATGCTTTTACCACTATGACAGAAAATGATGAGGCAAGAGGAAGAGACCTGCAATCATGAAGCAACCCAGTGATAGCCCAGCTAATAACATGAAATAAAACACATTGTGCTTCCCTGCTCCTGTGAGAGAAAATGATGAAGCACAAACCCCACTCTCATCATTCAGCAGTCTGGCTTAAGGAAAAAGAGAGACACCACATGATGGCTGAAGAAAAAGATTTTGGATTGTGCCACAGAAATTGCTCCATTTTCTGTATTCCATAACTGACCAGTTTTAGGTCCTTCTTCATACCCATACCTGTGAAGTTGTCAGGCCTGATAAAAGGGAAGGGTTACTACAGTATTTGACAACAAACCACACTCTCAGCAAGCAGTAACAGCCATCCTGTTCCAGAAAGCATGTGTATGGGTTTTTTGCCTGTGGATTATTCCCTCCAATAACTCACAAAAAACCTCCTTGTTGCATTGTCTATATTCCAAGAAAAAACCCTGATGATTGTAATGTGGGAAGACAGTTGCCTCCTTCTGTTTACTTATTACCTATAAGACTGCTCAAAAGAGTGACAATTTTATTGTGTTTAGTCTTTTCCCCTAAAAGCTAAACGGTTAGAAATGTAATCAAATAAAATGTCTTTGCTGTCCATTTCATAATCTTTCAGCTAAGATTTTAATTTTTAGTAGACTTTTACCTTTTTTCCAAAAAAAAAGAAGTATTTATCACCTTCCACAGAAAAAACAAAAAGAGCTGAAAAGCTCAGACTTTCACCAATTTATTGTTCCTCGTCATCATCTCTGACCATGGCTGGATATTGTAATTTAAACTTTTATTTTATTTATTCTTTAAGCAGTCTGACTTCTTAGGGAAACATATGAGAGCAATCAAAACTAGGCTGAGAAGCATCCTAAATACATAACATGATATCCAATTTGACTTTTTAAAAAATTTTCTATTTCTACTATCTCTGCCTTACTGACCATATAGAGACTACATATTCTTTGCTGTTTTATAAAGGAGCTCTTTGAAAATAAGCAAAGGCATAAGTCAATTTTTGAGATGCAGAAGTGTATTAGCACCTGAAATTTTAGTTTCCCACTGTAAGTCCACATTTCTTTGCAGCAGTTTCATTTTTATCGGGGTTTCATCAGAGTACAATGATAAACAGCTGTTGCATACCCCCAGGCTCACAAGCAGTTGAGTAAAAATCTGCAATTACAGGAATGTACAATTGCTAGATTTTTAATAAATACACTGTGTCATGCAGCTGTATATAGCAAACATATATAACATATTAGGATTAGAGGCACATGCATATTATATAACGTCATTCTAATAATGCATTTATACCCTGATTTATATGAGCTTAATCATAAATAAAGACAAATTAAGAAGTGCGTAATAATTTTCAGCTCTGAGGCCAGCACCTACTGTTCTGCACAGGGATTAATATCTTACTTAAAAACCACTGTGCACTGTAATTTGGAAGGAAATAATCTCCTTTCTCATGTTTGCAACTATCTAGCAAAAGGAAGTGATTAATGCTGAAGGTATTTTCCACAATGAAAGAATCTGCTTCCTCCATACCTTTTGATTTACTCTCTCTTATTTTTGCGTTGTATTTTGATAAAGGACATTGTACCCATCCATCAGGCCTAGTCTTAATCTTCATAACTACCCCAGTTCCTGAAGTCCTCAGGCTTCACCATTAGTACTTGTACACAACCACGTTACCAATTGCTGCAGACACAAAGCAGCTCCTTGCAGCCAGGCTACCCTTTTATAAAGTCTCAATATTTCCTCTTATAAGGAGAAATATAATCAAGACAAGGTGCCAGAATTCATCCTGCGAAGCAATATTCATTGCATAACTTTATGGCAGCAGCCTTATTTCCTACCAGTTGCCAATATATTGGATCACAAGTCGCTTTCTCTCAAAGTCAGTACAACTGATTTTTTTCTCAGAAGGTTTTCCAATACACCCAAGAAGAGGAGAGTGCCCTGCCCAGTGCTGCCCAGCAGGATGGTTTGCCAGGGAGGGCTGCACGGGGCAGCAGTGGAGGCATGGGGCTTGCCCTGCCACCGTCACCACGCAGCCAGGTACCACCTCACCGGGACACAAACACCCGCCCAGCAGGGATCCCGTCCATCCTGACTACCATGGAAGACCATGCCTTCCTCAAAATACAAAGCACTCCCTTCCCAGTCCTGGAGGCTCACTGCACAGGAACCAAAGCCCTACACCTCCAGGGTCCCCTCGGTCTTTTGCCCATTCTCCCTTCCCCTCTCAGCTGCGTCTGCCTAAGGCCATCTCAGCACACAGCAGACATGGCTCGTGTCTCCCACAGCCTGCCCTCCACACCCAGCTGCAGGAGAAAAACCATCCCAGCAGCCACACGGAGGGAAGCTCCTACCTGCAAAACAGAAACTCCAGCCAGACCTTACAAGCCACATTAAAAAGAATGCTACCACCTGTTTGGCTATTACATCTGCCTAAATAAAAGTTAAATATCAAAGAATACCCCAGTTTTAACACTAATTTTAATATTTTTACAAACACTTGTTGAAGGGAGATGACAACTTGCCAGGAGCACAAATGCTCCAGGTGGCACTGCATCCCAGTCTGACTAGCAGCATTTACTCCCTGCAGCTTATTGCTCAAAATGGGATAAATGCTGGAAAATCTTTCAACTCACAGCACATAGGAGCCACAGTACAAAGCAATGTTTGTTTTAGAAATAAGATTACAACATATACAGTGATTCATAAATATTTGCATTTTATAATTCTTTTTGCAAATGAGTTGGTAAGTCAATCCACATAGGAATGAGATTCTTCCCCTACAAAGGGAATGAAGCACAGAATTTTAACTGCCTGTGAGGTCTGGTCACTTTCTCCCTCTCAGAGCTCTCTCCTCATTTTGTGCAAGGCAAAAGTTACTAACTTTTCTTTTGCACATCTTCTTCCTTGGAGCTGTGTAGGAAAGGCAGCCCTAAAGGCCAGAGAAGTGGCAGGAATAAAGCCACTTCCATTTCAAAACAGAGCTGACAATTCAGTCACCTTCCTGCAGTTCCTTCCCTCTATTGCACAAAGAGTGTAAATACTTAGCTGCCACAAAGAGTCAACACGCTCCAGCCATGGGGTCTAAGGAGCACAACCAGACTCACAAATACTTTTCACAGGGATATTAAAGAAAACCCTAGCAATACTGGGGAAAGCAAAAGGCTAATTAGCTCTCAACAGGGATGCAGGATAATGCACACCCTCAAGGGTGCTTTTCCTGAAGTCCAGGTATCTGGAGTGCCAGTGCCACATTCTCTTCATCCTGCCTGACCTAAGAATATGTGGAGGCTGGAGATCCCTCTCCAGGCTGAAGTATAGCAAATCAAGAGTACATAGAATTACTGAGTCACTTCTCTCTCCTTCCTCATACACCACAGAAAGGAAGGGAGGGAACACAGAAGGTTAAAAAAAAATCCAAATCACAGAACAATGATCACATGGCAGCCCTAAAGCAGTGTGGTCACTTACCAGTGCACAAAGCAGAGATAGCATTACGTGGAAACAAAAAAATACCTAAGGCTGCAGCTCACGGCCAAAACACCAAGATACAGCCTTCCACTGTGCCTCGTGGGCTTCCTACTCAGCAGTGATTGCTCTCCCAGGCCTCCAGCATAAGGGTTGCCTCTCCTAGAAGAAAGAGAAAATGGCATGTGCAGGACTCTGCTTAGGAATAAACAGTCTTAAGCCCTCCTTTCCCCCACTCCTCTCCAGACACTCCCCTCCACCCAGACAGACAGGTAGGCTCACTGGGCAGTTCTGCTCTTTTTCCACACCGGGTTGGACTCTGGAACAGGCAAGAATACGTAAGGCAGAGGTGGCTGCTGCAAACACATCAGCTGCCGTGTCCTCCCGCTCTACCCAAGGGGAAGTGCTGCCTTCAAGACAACCTTGCTTATTGAGTAAACCAGGCTGAGGAGGGAGAAGATGAGCATAAAAATGAAGGAAAATAAACACACAAACATCACAAAGAAACTGTCCATGTCTACCTGCCACAGGAACAGTCCTGCACCACTGAAACAACAAGGGCACGTGAGGAGGTCCACATGTGCTGAACCCAGGCAACCAGAACTGTTTCAAACCACATTAAGCCAAGTACACACACTTAATCTGATGGCAGTAGTGGTTCCCTTCTCCATTTTGGACATCAACTCTTTTTCTTTCTTTATCCCATGCATCTGGCAAGCTCCCTGAGATATCTCCCAAATTCCAGCAAATACACCAATTTCTGACCATTTGAATGAGGCTGTTGCTAAGCAACACCATATTCCTTTCTCTTTTGGTTTGTTTTTTTGGATTTGGTTTGGTTTGTTTGGGAGATTTTTTTGTTTTGGTTTGGGTTTTTTGTTCAATTGAACTTAAAAGAAAAACAACGTAAGATTAAAAATCTTCCAATTTTTTTTATTAAAACAGTGCATCAAAAAGAAGCTCACTTTTGTGGAGATAAATGTATTTCCTATATTCTTCAAATGAAGTCTTCAAATGAAAAACAAGTTTGTTAATAACACGGTGTTACTAATTCTTACCTACATCCCATTTTATACTTTTGGGGGCTCCAGTGCTAATCAGCTTCCTTACATCCATTCTTTCCTTCCCACCCGTACATCTGCTCCTCTGTGAGAAAGATGGAGGACCCTTTTCCCTAACTGAGTTACGGTAAATATATGAAATAAAAAACCCACATTAAGAGATGAACCAAAGCATGCAATACTAGTGGGAGATTTTCTTTTAATTTCAACAGATTTTGGATCTGAAAGGAGTCAGACCATTTATAAATTTCCTTGCAAACACTGCACATAAAATCATGAAGCTGTTTCTGTAAGCGGCTCATTAATTTAAAAGGGTGGCTGATCCCCGAAGGGAAGACCCACTTCAACAGGAAGGTTCTGATGTCACGCCGGGATTTCATTAGTGTACCGGCTAGAAAAAATGCTGAAATAAAATGTAAATAACTAACTAATTATGCATGCAGTACAAAATGGAGCGCCTCCAAAGTAATTAGAAATGTCCATACATGGCAGTCGGAACTGCAAGCTGAGCACAGAGGGTTCATGCTCTCCAGCTATGACAACAGAGCGATCACGGAGAGTTTCTAGGCTGCGGTGGGGCAAAAAGAGATGGCATTTCCTGAGTGTGCAGCCTGTGACTAAATTTAAATTAACAAAATTACGGGGGATTGAACCATTGCCAAAGCAAGACATTCTGGGTTCATCCTTGTCTGTCAGAGACTCGTGTTAAGGAAGGCTGAAATCTTACATTGGCAGAGAGATAGAACTGAATTGTTTTTAACAGAGCTGAACCTCAGTAAAGACAAATATAGTTCTGTATATTGTCAGTGAAAATGGTGGGAGCTACAAGAGTGGATGAACATAGTGACGAGTCAGGAACTAAGATGTTTCCCTGTCCCTTCACCAATTAAAATTTTCTTTTATTTTCATGTCATTATTCTACCTGTAAAACCAAAGGATTCAATGTAAATGCTTCATTATTTTTTTAGAACTCCTTGTTAGATCTTTTTAATCCTTGGCACAAAGAGATGTCATTTTGAAATTATTTTCCTTCTAATGAAAGTACCGTCTTCACTAGGAGATGTAGGAAACTTTCTTTGTAGAGAATACAATTATGCAGAATGGCACGAATTTTGCTGTCATTTGTAATCCTAAAACTCCTGTGGAGCTATTGAAGCTACATGGGCATTTCAGAGAAGAATCTATTTTAACTCTTAGACACTCTCTGCTTTTTTTACAGCAAGAGCTGTCACTTCCCACTCAATTCTTCTGCCAAGACATCACTTCTCCTCTGCTGCAATCTGAACTGAGCCCTGTTCTGTCACGGTGATGTGATGCTCACTATCCGGGCCAGAGGTTTCATTCTGTAAGGTGGGTCACTCCTGTAGGAGCATTATTAGCAGCCAGAAAAAACACCACTACTCAGCCTGTGGGTTTTTCCCTTCTAAAGCCTCCCCTCCATTTTGATTTAGAAATTGGTAAACTAAGGAAGAGTCTCTCATGTCTCTTGTTCTTGGCTGGGTGTTGTGGGTGCCGCTGCTAGTCCCTTCTTTTTGGTTTTTTGTCATATTAGAGTAAAACAAGAAACACCCATCAGTTTTAAGGTTCTTTATGGTTCACATTATCGTCACCCAAGCCGCTACATTTCCTCGTATAGACCAGCTTTCTGTGCTTCACGCAAAAGTCTGTCTTGTTGTTGCTTTTGTCACATCTATTCATAACATCTACTCCTCCTCCAAAAAAGCTTCTATCTAGGAAAGCCAGATTCCTCATCCTATCTTCAGAGTTATTTAAAGTATTACATGTTACAAGAGGTTTCCAGCTCAACTAGCAACAATTTTACATATGTTTGTGTAATGCCTTATATGCCACAGGTCTCTTATGTTTAACTCATACTGGATTAGAAAGCCTTGACCTCCATCTCCCCAAGGATGCCCTGTGTTTTACCTCTTTCGCACCTTCAGGTAAAAGCAGAGCTTGCCTACCCCCCAAACCAAAGTCCTGCTCTGAAATGGCATTGGGTCTAGTTACTAGGAACTCCTGAAAAATGAGAGCCATCGTCATCACACTTGGCACAGTAACCTACATTTTGGAACAGATGCTAGATAAAGTGCAAACTGCTTTTACTGCCTAGTTTCAATGTCTTACTCAAGTCAGGTTTCTGATGTGTGCTCCTGGAGCAAGCACTGCTGCTTCCGTGCTCTCACCTCAGGTCAGCAAAGGCTGCTTTATTAATAACTGAATTTAAAAGTCAAATAAATTTAAGGCAAGCAAACACTCCTTCCCAAACAAAGAAAGAGCTGATTACGTGATATCTTACCAGTGACTTTTGGTAAGATCCCAAGATTATCATGGGCTCAGTTGTGATTTCTGTGCAGTATTTTTTTAAAGCATGATGTCTGTTTACCTTGGGTGTTTGGGGTCTCTAACCCAGGGCTGATGTTCCCATGTTTATGGGAAGGAGCCTGCCCATTGGGAAGAGCAGCGTGGGAGTGAGTGAGGCAGGGATGGAGCTGCACACCAGGCTGCCCATGCAGAAGGCACAGACCCCACAGTGCAGGGCCAAGGAGGGCTCACCTCATACCAAGCCCCGGCCTCACCCGTAGAGGATGTCACATCCACAGCGTGGGGGAGTTGCCACGGGAACCACCTTATTTTTCCCAGGTAGAGCACACAGATGCATGCAACCCACCAGCCTGCTCACAGTAAATTACTGTTTTCTCAAGGGTTCAGTAACTTATGGAGGCACTTCTTCAGAAGTTGCTTGTAGTGTTATTAAATAAACTCTTTTTGGGGCACTCTAATGACACCTGTGCCACAAAAGGCAGGTGCTGGCCAGAGAGAGAAGGGCACGGAGATGGAGGTGCTGGGGGGAAAAGGCCACCTGGTACCCCTGCCTTCAGAGCTGCTGCACAGCCCTGGAAACACACGGACACAGTCAAAGGAGGGAAGTCATACGTAAAAAAATGGGTTATGGAAATAAAATTTCATCTTAAATACATTGTGAATATTGTGAATCGATTGATCAATTATAGCAGACCTCAAAGAAATCACTGTTTAGCGACTGTTGTAAGTCGCTAAAACCCACACAAGTTTTTTTAATAGCCTATAATTTTAAAAATCACCTGCAAGTTTGAAAACATACCTAGGTTGAAGCTTAGAATTGAGAACAGGGCACGAACAAGGTGAGTTTATTGTGGTACAGTTATTAAATAAAAATAAATTATCTTTTCAAAGTTTTAGAAGTGAAAAATAAACAGTTTAATAATGCAGGTACATGCTGTATACCCTTTCAGACTGACCAACAAAAAAGGTCAGAAATCCCTCACGCATAGAACTTAATTACCAAAATAGACTAAAATAGATAAATAAACCAAAATCAGTGCATTCACAGTCAGTTACTTCTCTGCCTTAATAAACTCGTCAGAAATAAACATACATTTCTTAAACTAGAAATACTATGTTCTGTTGAAGTCAAGGGGTGAACACTGGATTCTAAAAAGGCAACGGATCCAAAGGGCAAGACACTCAAATTTCTTTGGAAAACATTTGCTGTGTGAGCAGAGCATTTACAACTCTCTATGTGCAGTCCTTGGTTTTTTCTTTTTTTTTTTTTTTTTTCTTTTTTTAGAAGATAAAGAAGGGGGGAAGGGGAGAGAGCTGCTTCTGGTTTACAGGCTACAAGATGAGATTTGCAACATGCCATATTTTGTGTGGTCTAGCAAGCTACTACTGGTTCAGGGAGCATAGTATTTGCAACTGTTTTCCTGGATAATAACACCACATGCAAGTGTTTTATAACCGAATCATATAGAAGGTTTGTAATCCAAATGTATAAATACTCAAATAACCTCGTGTTAAAGCAGGTAAAAAATGCCAGAGGGAAAACAAATAACAAGAAATCATGTTTGAGGAAGAAAACCAACCAACCAAACAAAAATCAAGGAGAGTGAGGGAAGGTGCTACTGGTATTTTTCTCATGCAGCGAGGTGGTTTGTGAGGTTTACATCTCTGGAGCCCCGGGTTAAATTATAACCATATTTTATCCATTCAAATCATTAACAAGTCGATTTAAACTATCTCCTACTGAGGACTTGATCTGGGGGTAGGAATACACAAGAAAGAAGAAGGTGCTTCACTGCTTGCTGTATTCTGGAAGTATTACTTAAATTATATTCAAGTCATCAGATACTTATGAACTTTCTTTTCCTTTATATTTATATGGAATATTTATTGAATTGCACAGTGTGCTTTTACAATAAAGTGCTTTTTACGTTGGTTTCTTTGTTCATCCAAAATAAAACTGACAGTTATCCTTTTATAACCTATTCTGAGAACATTTTCTCTTCTTTGAAACTGATTGATGCACTACTTTAAATGTTCCTGCAAATATCGTTTCAATTCAAGTTTCTGCATAATGTAATAAGAAGATAAAAGAATTCTATACTTCAACAAGAGACATTACAAAGCAACTAGAGACATTATCAAGGGCATTAACAAGCTCCTAATAGCAATAAAACCTTTTAACTGTCTGATGTAGAACATGCTCCCACCAAACCACCACATATTATGGTAATTGGCTCCAATTTCTGAATCTTTCATTGTAAAGTTACGAAGAGTTAGGTAGAACTGAAAAATGAACCTGGAATTCACAGTTCAGTTGCTTATCTTCTTTTTGTTATTGTTATGATGGTGTTTTCTGTACAATACACAGAATCAGCGTGAGCTCCAGCTGCAGCAGCATCATTTTATATTCTGCTCTAAGATTCCTGAGTCTCATCTTATTCTTGTCTCTCAATATTTAAAGGTATATGGTTTTAGTCCTTCCAATACCTTCTCATGTGAAGGCTGTTACAATGTGTGAATTAGTCATATTTCAGCAACCTCATTTGCTCATTCACTGCAACACTGAAAGTTCAGAAAATGAAACAGAACTTAACTTCAATGTTCTAATCTACCTTAGAAAATAGCCTGGGGTAAGTTGCTTACTTTTCTTTTTTGGATTCTCCTCTCAAAAACATAAAATTCAGGCTTCATCCAGGGTCCCACGAAAATAAATACAAAATTCAGTACACAATAAAAATGAAACCAGAACCTTCAGCAGAAAAGTGGAGAAGTGACATGAGGCTCTCTGGTGATTAACCTGCAGTGTAAAGCCATATGTCCTGCTGACATATCTACAGCACCACACCATTCTTTACAGGCTGGCAACCTGTTTACTTGAGAAGGGCAATCCAATTGGTATCTAGAATCGTGGTCCAAAAAAGAAGTTGTCATTTCATGTCTCTGGAACTATCCTGGCTTAAGGGACAAGACCCCAAGAAACTATATAATGCAAAAGAAACTCCAAGGAGAAAAAAAATCAACAAACCAACCAAAAAAACATTGTTTCCAGCCTAAGGCTTGGTGTTCAGACACCACAAAACCTGCCAGGCTTGATCTCCATTAAAATGACAGGCCTTGGGGGCAGATGCACAAGGTTTAGAAAAGAGATACATACTGGAAACACCAAACAGGATAACTGGACTACACACATCTCTCTCTCAGAAGAGGGAGGAACTACCTCATTTCTGAAGTTCTGGCTGATGGCCGGAAAGACAATCACTGGGACTTCACTGAGATCATAAAAGCACAGCATGCAATTTCTACCTAGCCTGGAAAAGCAGTTCCACTATTTCCTGTAACATTTAATGGCATAATCCTTTCATTACAGTGTAAATTAAAGCAATCTTTTATTATTGCCATTATCAAAGGCTGGTTTAATTAGACTCACTTAAAGGTTTGTTAAGGTTTTTGACAACAGAGCACACAACTATTACAGTTACAAACAAGCTTTCAGCATGGTTACTGATAAACCTCCTGAAACCTACTCAAAAGAAAAACAAAACCAGGACAAACAAACTCCTTTTCCCCTAAAGCTCTGTGACTGTGGTTCTTCTACTGCAGCTGTTGTAAAAGTTTAGGAGATTAAAACAAAACAAAATTAAACAAACAAACAAAAAATCACAAAAACCAAACGAACAAACAAAAAAATCCTTGAGGAGCAACAGACCAAGGACACCAATTATGTACATAAAACATTTTATCAAAGCATTTTAATTACCGTGACTTCACTTTCAGAAAACACAAAATGGAGTTTTTTCTTGACACCAGATTTTCTCCATAAATTCCAATGAAATCTGTAAAGCCTTTCCTTTGCTTATTTCAATCTATTGTATCTCTGGTGTTTACTCATTAACTATTGCAAGTGAGGTATTAGCCTTGGGAAAACAAAAATTGCATTACTCAATGCCATATTATTACCTTACACATTTCTGCGTTGAAGGAAAGCCTACTGTGGTGTTGGTCTCCATCACAGATCAACCTTTTGAATGGTGGTATTGCTAAAGACATTTTTAGGGCATTTTAGATTAACTCCATTGTTAAAACAATACATTTTCAGATCATTATTTTGCAGAAACCGAGCAGAAAGAAGCCAACAACTCCAGAGCATGGGAAGAGGAATAAGCAGGCACCACGACACCGTCTTTGGCATACAGCCAAGATAAAAACCGCGCTGATACCGCCTCACGGAAGGGAGACGCGTGAGTTATCCCCTGCGAACACGTTCCTCTCTGATTATCGCTGGGGCTCAGCGACAGTCGGCCCTTCACAGCGCACCGGCGGGCCGGGACCCAGACTTTAAATCACCGCGCTCATACCTTGGGGCNGCCGCCGCTCCGCCCGGCCAAGGGCCAGCCCCGGCCGCGACACCGCCCGCACCGGCCCGCGGGCCCGGCTCCCCCAGACACGTACCGCTGCCTTCGCCGTGTGCTTCCACACCGTCTGTCTCCTTCGGCGCTCAGAGAGCGGAAAAACCGATGGGGAATGATCAAAAATGTCGATTCGTCTCGTTAAAATGCCGTTATCTTCCGACAGGTGATTTACCAGACAAGCTGGCAATTCTGCAAAAATTCCCTCTCAAAAACTTCCTCCGATCGCGGCCCTTGCCTAGTTTAAAAGGGCATCTATGATACTTGGCGTCGCATACGGACCCCAGTTTTAGGCAAGGAACCCTCGGTTAACGAAGACCCCGGGAGGAGCCCCGGAGTGCCAAGGGTCACCCCCGCCAGCGGCCACCTCCCAGCCGGCTCCCCGCTCCTGACCGCCCCAGGACGTGTGCAGAGCTCAGACTGCTCCACAGCCCCGGCCCAAACTTGGTTCTCACAAGGACTATAGAGCTCTGCAAGGCTGAACTGTTCCTTCAGTACACAGGAAAATGAAAGGGGTAAGATCAGACAGTTTCTGGTTACAAAAATCAGTTTGATTATGAGTTAAAAAGATCAATGAAATCAAATAAACCACTGAAGGGGGGATAAAAAGCTCCACTGTAAGTTTCTACTAAATGTCACTTTATTTGAACAAGAAAGGGAGGAATGAATGTGAGGAAGGCAAACAGTGTGAATAATCTCAGCCCTAATGATTAATAATTGCTACTTACCTGACATCCAAAGGCCTCTCGAGAGCCCTGGGGACAGAGCTCTGCAGGCACTGACGGGGCTGCTGTGCAGGGACTCGAGGGGTTCATGTTAAACCCCAAGCATGGGGGCATCAGGCTCCTGCACGTGGGGTCTCTACACAATCTCTTCTACATCCTTGTAATCCACTAAGCACAGCGGTCTGGACACGCTGAGCATGAAGTACAAGAGCCACTGCTCAGTGCTGGGTGCCTGCTCAGGAGCTCAGGCCACTTCACCGTGACACCTTGGACCGACATATCTCGCAATGACCTCTTCATGAGGACAAACCAAACCACTACCATTTCTTCTCCTAATCCTGCCTCCTTTTTACAGGCAGAGCTGTGCAAACCCATCCATGGGTTAGGACAGCACCAGCAGCTCGTGTGCTGCCACTGAGCTGTGGGAACTGACCGCAGGAACTGCCGTACCGGCTGGAAGTGTGAGATGAAGCACATCTGCCTAAATCACAAACTCTAGCACAATGCATGACTCATTCTTGCACCTAGAAATGAAATTGTTTTTTCTCAGGTGGCACCAGCAGCTGAATTTTACAACCAGTTTTCCAGCTTTGTTTGCTTCCTCCCATATAAAAAAGTGGGGCCCTGTATTTTTCTGACTGTTCCTGAAAGTTGTCTATTTAACTGTGCCTGCATAGTACTTAAAACACACCCCATCCTAGACTACCAGTTTTTCATAAATAAGTGGGCAAAATCAATCTCTAAAAAAAAAAAAAAAAATCACTAAATAAAATCCCAAAAAGGTAAAAAAACCCAAGTTGGGGGGGGGAAGAAAAAGAAAACCTACCTTTAAGAGCCCCGTCTGAAGTTACAAATGTCTCCAGGATCATTCAAGCACTAGGACAAGTAAGCGGGACCAGGCTGACCTCAATAAAAGCAGGTAAATTACCCCACAGCATTATTTTCAAGTAACTATCCAACCAGAACAAATGCAAATGGTTAAATTTAAACAGACTGCACTGGGCAAACAGATTCCGGACTAGGGAGTCCACAGAAAACTAAGTGTTTAAGAGCCACAACTTCAGGGTGTCTACCACTGAATTTTTGAGCAATGTATTTTGATCAACTCTTCTTTCTTCCCACTTCCCCTCCCACCACTTCCTCCCCCTTTTTCATATTCAGTTGTGTGAATTGTCAGACAATTCAGATTGGAAGGGAGCACAAGAGTCCATCCTATCCAGCCTGTGCTCAGGACAGGGTCAGCCAGGAGACCAGACCAGGTGACTCTGGGCTTTGTCAGGTTCTTGAAAACCTGCAAGAATAGAGGCTGCACAGCCTCCCTGGGCCCTTGCTGCACTGCTGGACCTCCCACCCACGATGGCGACAGACCCCCTCCAGTGGGGAAAGTGTCTCTGGCAGGCTGCTGGTAGCTGACCCAATCCATCCATCCGTGCTCTCCCCTGGCTGAGCAAGGCCCCTTCCCTCAGCCTCTCCTCACAGGGCTCCAGCCCCAGACCAAGCTGGTGGCCCTTCACTGAAATCCACTTTAAGGAAGTCTTTACTGTATAGGAGATACAAACTTGATGGATATCTAGACAAGATCTAGCAAGTCCTGAGAAGGAGATAATCACTTGCCTCAGCTTCCTGGCTTTGCTTCTGCTAAGAGAGCCCAGGATGCTACTGGCCTTCATTTCTGCTGCACTTTTCCACAGACTTGTCCTCAGATAGCCCATCCCAGGGGAACCCTGGGGGTTTCTCCTTCCCCAGGGCACAACTTTGCATTTGTTGCTATTGAATTTCATGAGGTCCCTGGCAGCTCCCTTCTCCAGCCTGGCTAATTCTCCCTAAAGAGCAGCCCAGCCCTCAAGTATGTTGAGGGGTATCCCTCCCCTAGCTGCACCTGGGGACATCTGCACACTTGATGAGAGTGCACTCCACCACCTCCCCAGGTCACTGACAGGGATGTCAAACAGGACAGGTCCCAGGAGAGACCCCTGGTACCACACTTGTGACATGCAGAGCAAGACCCATCACCCACAACCCTCTGAGACCCACCCAGGGTTTATATCCTCACAGCTGTCCACCCATCCAGGTCTTAGCATCCTAATCTGGATGCTCGCCAGCCTCCTCCTATTTAAAAGTGTTTTCTCTTGTAATGATGTAACACAAAAAGAAATGTTGTACAAACATCCTCCATAGGCAGAATAAGCAAGACATTCACTGGAAAAGACCATTACTCCCAACAAAGACTGGAGAAGTAAGAAAACCACAGGAATGTCCTACACTTGACTTTAGAGACAAGCTTGTTTATGCAGCATTGCCTTATGCCGTAAGTGCCTGAGCAATTCAAGGAGTCATTACAGAGCGTAACAGATGTTTCAATACTTTACAGATCTAACTAGCAAGTAAAAGCCACTCCATGCTGGTGTCACCTGCTTCAGTGCAAGCAGGGAAAGATGTGAACCCCCAACCCCATTTTTTTTTCACATCATTAACTTCTTTCTTCACCACTGCCTCTCCTCTCAGTCCCCACTGCCTGCGCCTTTGTCTCCCTGTGCCAAGGCCCCCATCTCCGCACTGTCCCTAGAGTCCCTATCTCAGTTTCCTCTCTCCCTTCTACTTTCATTCCTGAGGGACACAAGCAGCCAAAGCTAGTCAGGCCAAACCAGACATTTTCCATGGTAAGAGAGACCTAGGTGAGCGTCTCCTGACTCTCACCTGTCTCCTGCTGGGGCTTTGCTGCAGGTTGCCTCCAACATTTCATGAAAAACATTTTCCATTACATTTTCCATTTCCAACTCTCAACCTTTCTATCATATGATTTCAGGTTAAAACAGCAGGAATTTTGTACAGCTTATCTAGTACAATATGAACTTTCTGTCAGCTGCTGAAAAAAGATCGTAGATGTTAAAGCCAAAAGCCAAAATCCAGCTGTGATTCATCTCCAACCTCACCCTAGAAACTTAACCTCATCCCAAATACCAGAGTTTTTCTAACTGAAACCAAAGGCTTATACACATGAACCATCATCTGCAACCTTAACACTCACCACAACACATTTTCAGCTACCATAAACAGATTTTCCTCAGCTGTGTATGGTTTTTACTGATTAACATAGTACAACAGCTAAAACAGAAAATACTACGTAGTTTCAGCTACTGAACCTGTATTTAACAGCTGCTCGCTGCCCTGTGGGACTGCCAACGCTGCTTTTGCTCCAGGCAGATAAAGGAAGAGTGTGAGAAGAGTCACGTTGGCTTAGACCACCAGTGCATCCAGGCAAGGGCTCTCACCACAGCCAGCAGGGAAAAGGAGGAGAACACACACACCTACAGGGATATTCCCTCTGGCCATCTCTGGCCTTAGAGATAATGCCTTTATATTAATAAGGAAACATACAAGGAAGAAGAACACCTCCCTGCTGTTTCCCATTGCATTCCTAAAAAAGCGGGAGAAAGCTTCTGAAAAAAACCATCCTTCCCCAAACTGACAGTCTGCAGTGCTCCTGCTAGAACAGCTCTTCCAGGACACCTAGAGCAAGCTGATGCCCTAAACCTAACACATAACAGCTCTATAATGCACATTATTTATATGAATTCTACCGGATTAGGAGACAAATTATATTTCTGCCATTTTAAAACTACTCCCGTATTTAGACATTTTATATTGTTTCACAGAAGGCTCCATACTCTTGTGTTAGCTGTCTTATCTGTACCCTGTAGCAGGTTTTTCCATATGTTCCATCTTCCTCATGTCAGAGCAGTGGTTCCTGAACTGTAGCCCACCAAAGCAACTGATCCCCAGGAAAAGGCACACAGGTCTGCATTGCCTTTGTAATGTTCAATAAAGTTTAATGAGGAGGACACTTCATTCCTCCATCTCCAGCAGCTTGCAGCTTCATAGTTGCCTGTGCTGGAAAGGCAAAAAGGCTTGGGCGTCACTTTCTGCTTTCTGTTCCAAAGAATAATGGTTTTATAATGGAATTTTCCAATGACAAAATTCATCTGAACATATAACCAATTAGGATAACTAAGAAATTCACAAAAGTATGTCTCTGCAGCAAAAGACAAAGATTCCAGAATTTTGCAAATCCCAGGCACTAACTGGCTTGATCTTCTAATTTACACTGACACATTACAATGACCTGCCTACAACTGACATTAAGCATAATTTAATGCTTGTTAATCAACAATGAGGGGAAATGTAAGCCCTGTGTTCCTTATCTAACGCTTTCCCTTTCCTCTGCTGAGAGTTAGAGGATTTGCCTTGTTCTGTCTATCATCTTCTTTGGTAAATACCAATCACTGCAGTAAATCTGGTAAGCAGGCCGACTTCTGACCTCTTTGTTCATATTTGTGCCATATATAAATATGTTGCTGGCAATATTTTCTGGTGGGTTTTTTTTAACACATTAAACAGAAATGCATTATAGACTAGAACAGAAGGGAATTTCAAAGTATTATAAATATAGGATTAGGAAACTTGCCAGCAATATCTATTGCTGACAGCTGACTTTATTAAAGTTCATCAGCATTAATTGCCTCATTGTTGAATGACTTTTGCATGTAATTATCACCAGTCTAAACACAGATTGCCTCAGGTACAGTATCTAATGTGGTCATGCATTCTGAATCCTATTAAAATAGCCAAGATGTAGCAGAAATTATTCTCTCCCTACCAGTAAGGAAGTGAAAGAAGCAACAGAAACAGGGGGAATTTATTTTGTTCAGCCTAAACAGTGTTATTTCTCTGTCTCATTCCAATGTTTCCAGCAATACTTTGGTGCCATGGATGCTGAAGCAAGACTTAAGAGATGCCAATTCTATACCAGTGTCATTTATCTCAAGGACAAGTGAAAATTCCTGTGCCCCACTAGAAAGACAATGCCTGAGGCATGATTGCTAAAATGGGCTTTAAACGTCATGCTATATTTTAATAGACAGAAAGATGGATACATCAATGTCTAAAATAATAATTCTCAGATTATATTTATCAGAACAAGGCAAGGCTGGAATTGTAATTTGAAGAAGTCTGAGCTCCAGTACTGTGAGCTCATATCCAAGGAGAGAGGACACACAGCTCCTTCTTTGAATTTCTATGCTGTTTTAAGATGTTTTCAAGATCTAAAGGCTCAGCATCAAAGACAAAATTTCATACTTTTTTTACACCACCCTAAAATCTTCACACCGTATTACTATCCCATTCCCAAACCCTACTTTCTCAATAAAAATAAATAGATCAATTACTATTCCCTTTCCTCGATGTACCAGCTCTTTTGAGACTGAACAGAATACACTCTACTCTTTGGAATCATTACATGCAATAGACACATGAAGAATTTTAAAAAAATGAAATAGAATAAAATTTTGCAATTTAGCTTGTAGATTTATTTAAAGTTTTCAAAAGGATCATCTTAAAAGGTTCAGTATCATCTTAGAAATGAGTTGCTCATCACAGCCAATTTTGTCAATGTCAAATACCCACCATTCTCATGCATATGCCTCCTTATATGCACATCTACCTATCACCTGCCAGGGTTCTGGAGTGACTTTTCAGAGAAATTCATATTCAAGATTGTGTTTCAGCCACAGATTTAACAGAAAAGGGTTTCAAAACTATTACACAGTATTTTGAAAAACAGCATGAAAACCTGTGTTGAATATGGACTTTCAGCAAAGAAAAAAAGATTTGACTATGGAACACAGACAGCTTCAGAAATTCTGCAGTCTTTTCAAACACTACTAAGCTGTTCTCCATTTGATGTTGTCTGTTGTCAAGGGCTTTTGCAGTTCTCTTGTAAGAAAAGTAGCTGCAGACATAAATGCTTGAATAAAGACAAAACTTGCCACATACTACCTTCCCTTACCCCTCCTCACATTGCTTTTTCTCTCAAGTTTATTAACATTAATAACTGGAAGCACTGATGTAGCCTTTTAGGGTATTAGACCAAACCTGTAAATTAATGCATTGGTTCATCACAATTCATTAATCAAGCCTGTGCTGGATTTAACAGACAGCAGATTATTAAAGACACCAAATTACACAGACGAAAAAACCCAGTTCCCAGAGGGTCAGCTGTAATGTGAATGGTTTTGCATAAAACCATAAACCTGCTATTAAATTAAAAACAGGAAAAAATTATGTCCACTGCTTATCTAAAGTAATTTTTTTTTTAAAGGGATGCTACGCTAATTTACTTCTTAACTGGTCCTGGTTACACAGTAAAGGACTAAAGGTTAACGGCAATGGCTCCTCCGATGCTTGGTTAAGCAACTTACACTAACATATCCTGACTGAGGTGAAGAAATTAATGAAATTACTACTGTAATTCATTACTAATGGAAAATTGTCAATGCTTTCAGCCAGCAGTTCACACAAATTTTCTGCAGACATGAAGACCTAGTACAGTGACTCATGCTCTTAGACTTGCTACTCTTATTTCAAGTCCTGGCACCATTCATCACGGCCGAACTTTATGCCATGCTATCCAGCAAAGTTGAGCAACCTTTGATCTCAATAGCTGAGGTCTTTCTACTTCTGTGACACGGGTTTATGAAGGAAGAAAAAATAACATGTAATTTTCAGCATCAGTCTAGGGAATGCTAAAATAGAGGAGAGAGGCAGAATCACTGCAGCCAGAATCCAAAGTATAACAAACAGGAAAGGTTGTCATTTTCCAACTAATGATGCCAAAAACAAACAGTGTAAATTAGTGTAAAGTTTATATATAAATTACCAATTTAAAGGACAATATCTGTAACAAATAGTGAGCATTAACAGTTAGTGAAGAGCCTAAACAAGATGGTCCTGTTGTGCTACGTAGTCCTGGTTTCTCTTTATATTCTTCACTAAACCACAAAACAGAACATCAGACCAAGGATAGCAAAATTTTCCATCCCAAAAGACAGATTCATCTGTGACTACTCTAGTAGTTGTCATCTGCAGAGAACAAGAATATGTTATATTCAGTGACTTTGACATAAATAAAGTATTTAATATTACTTGACTGCATATAACAGGAAAATCCTAACAGGAACATTCTTTTATGTTAATTTATAGAACAATGTTAGTTTATAGGACATTGTTTTATGGTTGTGGAGTTATGCAGGGAGCAAGCTAAGATAATCTTTATGATCTTCCCACTGATTTGCTTTTCATTTGTGAGCAAGAAAGATACTGTTTCTGATGGCCATAAATGCCCAAGAGATGAGAACTGTGCAGCATGCTTCCCAAAGGAGCAGAAGGGTTACATTTATGCAAACAAAAATTAAAGTCTGAATATCAGTATGGTTTTCCCCCATGAGGAAGAGCAGAATTAAAAGAGGTAAGGAAATCCCTACCCATACAGGAACTCGACAAAGCACATCCAAACTGCTTTTACTCTTCTGTGCATCCCACCACGTGAAATGGAAAGATCTGGCAGAATGGTAGTAACATCAGCATAGGGAGAGTTTTTAATGGAAGAGGATGGCAGATTTGCTGTCACATTCTTCCACCACTTTGGGGAGTGGGACTCTGTGGGTAACATGGCCATAAAATCCCTGTACATTGCCTATTTTAAGTGATAGATGGTCTCCTCAGGAGAAGCCAGTGCAAGTAAAAACCAAAACAACATGGACCAGGGAAGAGCCTTTCTGCAGATGTTGCCCATTCTTGACCCTTGTTCTGCAAGCATCCCATCAACTGCTCACAAGGAACAAGTGCTGAGACAGATAGGACCTCAGTACACTCCAACTGGTATTTCTCAGGCTAAGCTGAGTTCAAAAATTAGCATTTCTCATAACTCAGAGCAGGGTATTATAAGAGCTCTTACTCAAACTCCAGCTAACCCTGGCATCACAGTGCACACCGAGAGCAAAGCGCTGTGTGAGAAAGCGGCTGCCCCCTTCGCTTTGAGCTGTTACTCCTGCGGATTAATACAGCAGCAGAGTTCAGAAATGCAACCTAGAAATCACAGGAACAGTAATGTCTTCATGGAAAAAAGATGCTCAGAATGTATTCAGTGTAAAAGTCTCCACTTATGTTATTTAATACATAAAAATTGCCTAGACTTCTAAGCTGATTCTCACTGAAATCAGAGGAGTATTGCCTTTGCATACACATCTATACTGGGAGACTACAATGTACTGCATCAAGCACAGTCTTCAAACACTGCACTCATCTTACAATGCAAATCAGTAACCCTTCTGTCAAATTTTTAAAGTATTTTAAAGAACTATTTTATTTTTATTCTGCATTAATGTTTTATTATTATTATTTTAATTTTGAAACATTTTAAAGCATTATCTTGCAAACCCCAGTCTAGCATTCAGTGGGATGGTACACATAGTCCCATCCTTTATGCCAAATGTCCCAAATTCCTGGGGGATTAGAGAGACACTTAGCACACATATATAACACTGCTGCAATATCTGGACTTCTCTATATTACAAGCAGGTGAAAACAACAACTGGTCTAAGAGCAACAACAAAGCACACCTTCTTGGCACTATAGAAATTACAAAACATTAATGTTGAATGTGTTCCTTAATTATACTAAACTCTGCAAAGAATAACATGATTTAAATTTATTATTCAAATGCTTTTAATTTGTAACAGATTGCTACTTCAAATACAAGTATTAAATCTCTATTAGATTCGTTGAGGTAATGCACTAATATGCATGACTGAGATCTTAAATTCCTAAGCAGCAATAGTGTTGGCTAGATGCAATAAGGATTACCTTAATTAAAACACTCTCCTCAGCATCTCAGAAGATTTAATCCAAATCTTTATATAGGGCACATTCATTATCTATCTCCAGTTAATAAAAATATGACCTACTTTGGTTACATTTTAGAATTTAATCTTGATTACCATTTTGTTAATAGAAATAAGATACTAAAGACTTTAAAGACAAGCCAAAAGCAATTTTGCCAGCCTAATTAAAATACTATTTAATGGCCTCAGAAGGAGCTTTGTATTTATTCATAACTGTGAATGTAGACTTTTTAGAAATGTTTTTAAAATATCAAATTAGACAACAGACTCCTTAAAATATACCTAAGGACAACAAGTGAGATTTATAACCAACGAGCTTAAAGCAGAGCCTGAAGAGATTCAGAGAAGAACTCCTAAACCCCACAGGGACACTTTGGAACACACGAGCTGTTCTGATAAGCTCAACAAGACTCTGCACTTCTGTGGGAGGAGGCCCATACCATGTGTCTTTGCAGAAGCAAGGCTTAAATTAATCATAACACTCCAAATGTAGAGTCAAGTTACCGCTAAGTAGTAGTTTCCAAGGAGACATGATGCTTATCAAAATACTCTGATGCACTGCAGGCTGCCAGATCTAAGACAGCATCTGAATGGTTTAGTGAATTTCTTAGCAAAATGCAGCTTATTCTGCTTTAAACCAGGGATGCAGTGGGCTCAGCAAGAAGGCAAAGTTTTGTGAGAGCAGGGGGAGCACACATCCACACCATAAACGTTCTCTTGTACATACTACTGCCATATTAAACAGGATAAAAGGAGTAAAGAGACATCACAGCCAGCCAAAGCACGAGGTCAGAGCCCCCATGGGGCCACCACTTCTCCAGAGCCACCCATTCACCTCCTTGGATTTCTCAAGCTGAAACTGTCCTTTCACAGCGTTGCTCAGCAAAATGTAACCTCCCCGCACATATCATCTTCTCCATATGGAAAGGCTGGACAAAAGCATGTACCCTACGGAGACAGCATGTCCTTCAAACCCCCACAACGGTGTCACTTACAATATCCTAAAACAAAATAATTATTTTTGAAGGTAAGAACGTCAAGGGATGGCTGAATCCAAAGCCTTGACCATTTATCACCCAACAAAAAATTTTAGCATACAGAGTTCCACTTGAGAAAATTAATTCAGATTGGACAGCTCTAGCTATTACTGGGTTTCATTTTTTGAAAGGTTTTGAGATATGAAAGAATCTTGCTGCTTTCAAGAGACACAATGCTTATGGCTTTCTACTGAAAGTGATTACCAATTCCCACACTGAAAACGTGAAAGCATTCTGGGTGAACAATGCCACAAACCTCTCACCAGGGTTCTCACCACAAGAGGCAATTCCCAGTTTAATTAAAGTCAGTATTCACTGTTTTCTCTTGATCTCCATCATGTAGAAGCCACCTGCTCCAACAAGGGATCCAAGCAGTCAGTGCCTACACTTGGAGTTTTCAGAGGTTGGGAGACCAAGTGACATGAGTGACACTGCTCAGAGGAGGCTGCAGGGAGACAGAGAAGTCTTGCTGCAGCCTGTGGTCTCCACTCACACTTTCTGCTCTAACACACTGTGCTCTGTCTGGCACTCTTCTGCTCCCTTCCCTCACACTGGTTTTAGCATCAGTTTCTAGTCCAATGTCTTTTTCCTTCTCCCTTGTTTAGTATTTTGATTCTATTGCTTCTCTATTTTGTAATTCTTTGCTGGCCCCTTGTCACTAAAAAGTAATAAAAAAAGCTTCTTCCCAACTCTCAAATACAGTTTCAGACAAAAACAAGGGTAATGATGCACTTTCATAGAATCATAGAATATCCCAAGTTGGAAAGGATCCATAAGGATCCAGTCCCACTCCTGTCCCTGCACAGGACCATCCCCAAGAGTCACACCATGTGCTTGAGAGCATTTTCCAAACTCTTCTTGAACTCTGTCAGGCTTGGTGCTGTGACCACTTCCCCAGGGAGCCTGTCCCAGTGTCTGGCTATCCTCTGGATGAACAACCTTTTCCTGACATCCAGCCTAAATCTCCCCTAACACAATTTTGGGTCCTGTCACTGGTCACCACAGAGAAGAGATCAGCGTCTGCCCCTCCTCTTCCCATTGTGAGGAAGCTGTAGACTGCGATGAGGTCTCACCTTAGTCTCCTCCAGGATGAACATTGATTTTGCCACGTTCAGTCCAACAGCAGCAGCTGTCACCCAGAGCCATTTTGACTGCTACGTGCCCATGGCCAGCAGCATCTTGTCCTGTCTCTCTGTGGGTCCCCAGCTCCACAGCCCCCCAGTGCACCCACTGCCACACACGCCCGTGGGGCTGCTCTCCACAACTCCCAAAGGCTGATGGCCGAACATGAGGAGTTAATTTTATAAGAGAGGCAATTTTGTAAGCCTAAAAAAACTGATAACATTAGAAAGCTCATTGTAAATTTTACATAAAGAGGTCTTGTCTCTTTATCATGTGCATAAATGTCACCCACTGGAAGACTGTTGTCACAAATGCCTCCCATGAGTGCCAGATCTGTCTGTAACACGGCATATAAGATGCTTGTTCTTCTAGTATCTGCACTTTTCAGCAATTATTAATTCCTTAAACATTTAAAACAGACCTTTTCAATTGTGCTTTCACCTCTTGAGGTCAATGCAGCAATCTCAGCTTGTGTGGCTCATAGTCCCCCTTTTAACATTCATTTTCAAAGACATATAAAACACCCAGACAAACCAAGAGTCAAAAGCAGACTCCCGAGGCTAAGGTCTGTTTTTCCCCAAAAACTCTTCCATATGTTAATATGGAACCCTTTTACCAGGCTTCATGCATGAGACAAGGGATTCTAAAATATTCCTTATCTCAGGGAAAGCACAATAGTCAGGATTTTTCCCCTTTCAACTCCTAGCTATTCCTCTCCATGAGACCATAGGCTGCAAAGATGATAAGGAAAGTATTCTAGCAGATCTATCCCTCTCTCTTCCTCTATTATTAAGAAAGCTAAAAAATAAAAAACCCATTACCTCCAAAATGGAGGCAGGCTTTTTGTGAGATAAGCCACTCCTCCACGTCATGTATTCCACCAAAGGGATTCATATTGGGCTCAGTATCTTCTAATGGTTTCATCAGTTAACATTAAATTGGTTTCAGATAGGAAAAAAGAATTTTCCTTGCACTGCACTAAATAATTTGCCTTTATATAGACTGCATAAACTACATTTCTGAAGAGGAACAACAATTATTGTTCCATTTATATAAGTGACAGATTGACAGTCGACATCCCATACTGTCAGTAGTTTGCTGTGTAGTTGACTTTCACCATTCGGTTATTTTCTTACTGCTTACAAATGGAAAGACATTTTATGGTAAAAAGACAAAAGGATGGTGTTTTGTAGCACAAAGCTCTGGAATTAAGGTCTTCCCATCCTCATGACAGCAAGATAGTCCCTTGTGTCAGGGTTAGAAATGCCCATACATACAAAACCACCCATGTAAGTTGGACAGTTGATGGGATAATGTGGCGTATAATGTATGTGGAGTGACAGTCAGGTGTCCCCACAGGCACTGTCAGTACCAGTTCTCATGCAGCCTAAAACCAGCTCTGATACCCACCTAACCCCTTGTGCCTGTCACAAGGTGGCAGGAACAACCACTGCTGGAAACAGCCTCTGCCCCCTTTGCCTGGACAGAAAGGACATTGCTTTCCTGTTTCTTCCACCCCCAGATGCCAGAGCCACTTCCTCAGTTCTGGGGGCAGCCAGAGTGAAATCCTGCCCACCTGGTGCCCCTTCGGCCAGCAGCTGCACCAACACAAACCACAGGAGAAAGCCAGGGAACGCTGCTCTCAGCATGTGCCTGCTCCTGGACAAGCAAACCTTTACTCTCTTCTCTAGGTCGGTATTGGCAAATGGAGACACTGAAATAACACCAGGCCTATCCTGACCACAAGCACCCTTCACGGAAAGCAGTGGCTTTACCATGCCAGATATAGTTTTCCAGGGCAATGACACTTCATCACTGAAAACCTTAGGAGGCTGCCATCATAAGCCAATCATGACATCTTTAATTATAATTAATAATCACTAGCCCTTTAATTACCTTCCTGTCTACATTCACTACACAAGGGGTTGTGAAACAAAATGGACCAAAGAGCAACGTTAACCATTGCACATTTCTGATTTTTACCATATCGTGCAATGATCTTCCAGAATTGCCAAAGCTTCCTATTCTCTGAAGAACTTCAGTCTTCATTTTATCAGTGGAACATCCACCTTTCTTACTTTGGATCCGAGTGTAATTGGTACCTGTTAAGGAAGCTTTCCTGTCTGACCATCCAGGAGCCATTCCTGCAGTCCCTCTCGCACCACCGGCGCTGGGCCTGAGGCTGTTCCCACACTCAGTCACACCACGCTTCCTCACTGCCCGAGCCCAGGTGTCCCATGGCAGAGCCTCAGACGTGCTGGTCCTGAAAATAATTCAATCATCTTTCAATAGCTAAATAACAAAGTAACAGCTGGAGCTGGTGCCTCCAAAGAAGGACCCCGAACAAAGGAGTGACGGGGCTTTTATCTCCTCACAGCCCAATGGCAGGAATGTCTGGATTCCTGCCGTGTCCCCAAGTGTCCAGTCCCCGGCTGTGCCACAGGACAAGGGCCCTTTGTGCTGCCAAGTGTCGGCAGTTCAGGCCCTTTTCCTGGGGCTCGGGCTCACCCAGAGCTCACCCTGCAGCTGCTCTCAGAGCTCCCTGCACTGAATGTATTCCTCAGCATACCTTTGGAACAACTCTCATCATGTTCAACCTTGAGTGGCGACCCGAGGTTTACTGCAGATTATTTGTTCACATACTAGCTCTTGCTCAAATGTTTCAGCACATTCCAGCAGCCCCTCTGGCTTTCACAGAAAAAAAAGGACAAAACAGAACCAAACCAAAAACCACCCCTTACCTGTGCAGACAATAATCTCTCAAATATATGTGCACAACCTAAGAGCTATCACTTCAGATTGCCACAAGCTGTATTTTACCATGAAAGTAATCTTTTCCCAGACTGTTCTGGGGTTTGTTTGTGTTTGGTTTTTAAACTTACAAATGAGACCTACAAATTTGTTAAAAGTTCTGTTACCCCTTCATGGTATCCCAGAAGTATATCCCTTTTCTTTCTGCTGTTGGAAAGTTGGCATAAATAGAAACTCCTGCTGCTGGCTAAGAAAAAAGAAATTAAATCCTTATTGCAATTCAGAAAATTCTGACCCTCCTTGCTGCTAACCCCCAGGGTCCCACAAAATACTGAACAGGAGTTATATTTACAATTTTCTTCCGTAGTTTATTCCACAGCAGTTGAAATTTTCTAACACTTGTTGCATTGCTTTAATGATTTGCTGTTAATAAGAAATTTTTAGGGAGCTGTAACCCATTCCTACTTCAGATCCGTAAGAAACCTCACAGCTGAAATTTCTCTTAGAACTCACTCACATTTCTACCTAAAGCAGGAAAACTTTTGCTGATAAACAATTATCCACAACTCATTTGTTTCAACTTAGCAATGAATTTCTAGAAAAAAATCCATAATTAGATGAGCAAGAATCAATTTTTTCCCCTTTTTTTCCACAGCGATTGCTAAGAACTATGCAAAAAATCCCAGGGATTAGCTTTTCATTGTCCCAGCTGCCGAAAACTATCCAGCTTTCAAAATCCAGTCTTCTCCAGTACTGAACAGCTTCACCCTCTACAGTCACCACCTCCCTTTGGGACTGATTACACAGCTTCAATTTTGTTACCTTTTCCAATAGATTTGACCAGTTAAATAAGAGCCAGTACCAGAGCTCCTGTGGCTATTACTAACAGTGTTACACAGTGAGTAGCCCAGCTTTCATGGCTGTTCAAAAGCTGAGACCCTAAAAATTGTCAGCATGCTGCCTGTGCTTCCAAGCTTTGCCTTTAGCTGTACCCAGTCTTCCAGCACATAAAGCTCTTTAGTGCCAGCATCAGGCACTACTGTGCAGAAATACCCGTTCTCCTCTGCTAAGCACTAACATCAGCGTCTGCCAGAGCTTGGACAGATGGCAACTCTGGACCAGTGAGGGGACATGTCTTTATTCCCACCCTGCTTTATGGCTCTTCTTCTTCTGACAAGCCTTTTTTTTCACAGCTCCAATATGTAAATTAACAGCTTCTCCTGAGATTTTATCTCTGTTCCTTTATTTGTTTTTAAAAGTATTCCCTTGCTTCTTCAAAATTAGTCTGGAGGAAACCTGTAGCATCTTTTAGTAATTGGTATTGTAAGAAGTAAAGAACAGAATTCATAGCAAGCAATTGCCATCTCCCTTCCTGCAGCTGCCTTCAAATTAAAAAAAAAGAAAGAAAAAAAAGGGAGGAAAAATAAAGAAATCTGGTGCAATGCTGGAAGACACACATACTGTGCCAAGCACTGTACAGCCCAGAAACTCTGACTGACACCCTCACACCCAGCTGAGTTTACAGCATTTGGCTCCTTGTCAATGCAAAGGTAACCCTGAAATTCTCCTTTGCCACACAAGTACCTCAGAAACATGATTTTCTGGATTTCTTGTAGCTATTCCAGTGGAGCATTTTCTTTCCCTCCTGTTTTTGCTCTTACTAGATGTGCCTTGTCTAATTCATACTTAAAAGCTGTTTCTTAATTCCATTGCAAATCCTTGATCCAGAATAGGTTTGCAGTACTTCAATCTTTTTACGCCACTAACCACCATTATCACCCAAAAAGATCTTTGAAATTGATGTGGAACTGAAATAGATCAGCTTCCCTAGACACTATTTGAGCAAGGACCATCTAAAATCTTCATACCAGGTGTCTATAGTATCAATGCAGAAAAAGAAAAATCTTGTAAAAATTAAACACTTACCTGTATTCTCTGATTCCACAAATAAGAATCTTTTTTCCCCAAAAGCGATTTGTCAACCCCCTTAGCCCCTTGCTTTCCAGAATGCCCAAATTTTGTAGAAAATCTGCTCCTGGGAGCTGCTAGTCACCTTTTCCATCAATCTTCCCAATCGCTCAGAGCCACAACAGCCTGGTTTCCAAATCATGAGACTTTTGGAGTTTGTTGCCTCAACAAAGTCTCTGTCATTCCTGGATCATTTGAGGACAATTTCTAAGAATTGCGGTAATTCCTTCATGGACAGCCTACAGCTCTTGAATGAGGTTTGTCATTTCTGTACTCGTGAAAACTTCCACTACTTGTTCTCAGTTCTACATTTTATCCGTTTCTGCTAAAAAGAGAAATGACAATGAAGCTGCATATTTATTTCAGACATTTCTACTTGATGCTTGGATACAGTAGCAACTTCTTTGCTCATACTCCCAAACTTCTTTCCAGAGAGAAATCAATGCAAAAAATCCTTCCTTTTGGCTTCTCTGAGAGCCACATCACCAGTGTTTTTATTGCCGTCTGTCCCTAACACCTCCACTTCCACCAAATAAAAATCAGCCTCTGGCACAGCTCAATCCATACAGCTCAGCTTCTGTTCAGCATGTCACGTGGACAGTGTTCTCACAAGCAAGTTAGTTATTTTACTTCAAAAAAGAACTGCTTTTTATTGTATCTTGACTGAAAGGTAGTCATAGCACCGTCTCCCATAAAAATGTACCCTGCCTCTGTATACCACTACAGATGAGTGACTGATCAGAGACCAACAAAATCATTTTGCATTGGTCTTTTTTCTAAGTACAACTAAAAAACAGAGTTTACCACCTTCAGTCTTAAAATTGTGGCACTGATTTTGCTGTGCAGTGTTCCCTGTGACTAGTGCAAGTGTAAACTTCAGCTTATTACCCTCCGTGGCATTAACATAAAAGGAGTACCAGAGAGCTTTCCTGATGTAAAGCTCAGATCAAGCAACAGCCAACCATTCACCTTTTGCACTGGTGGAATTCACTCCCTCGATTCTCTACACAAAGTTCAAGAAATATCCAGCTCATCCCTTCAGTGGAGCAGTTAGATATTGTCAAAAGTGGTCCCATAAAGGCCTGGAGAGCACCCTGCCTCCACCCAGCTGGAACCAAGATCTGGTGTAACATCCTGGGCTGGCCTGCTAAGTTCAGCTCCAGAAAACTGATCATTTGACAGCTTCACATAGCTGCAGGAATGTAAAAGGTGACAATAGGAAAAGCAGCAAAAAATACAGTTACTGTCCTCATGCAGAGACCTTTTGTGACAAGTTTCATCCTAAAATAACGCTTTGCATTCAAGTTGTAATAGATAACAATGTATACATATAAAGAATCACAGACATTTACAGTGGGAAATACTAATAAAATATTGACCCAAATTCCACGATCAGCTATATTCTAACACAGGATACAAACAGGTTACTGGTATCACATTAAGAAACACAAAGAAAATTAAAAAGTGCAGCAGTTGCTACCTTATTTGCATAAAATTAAAGCATCTGAGTGCCTAATTAACTCAAAACACTAAGGGATTCATCTTTACAGTCCAAAGAATTTCTTAAATTAATGTCTATTAGGCAAATTTTTCTGTCACCCTGAAGATTTCTCTTCACTGCAGGTTAATACTTTGAAGTTAGACAACACAAACTAATATAAAAGCCAATACATGAACATAGCACAGAACAATAGCTGCAAAATGCTATCAGCATATTATATTCCAAGTTCCATTTATGTCTATAATTAAGAATATAAACAATCATAACTCTTGCATAAGATAACAAAAAATTAAGTATACATACAAAATATAAAACCGTAACAGAGTGCTGCCAGCGTTGCATGTGTTATACACAAAAAGACAGGATGATAATGCTTAGTACTACCATAAGATATATTAAAGTTGATTCCAGCAATTGCACTATTTCATAATATAAACAATTTCAGTCTCAAACTCTGGCAGAAATACAGTGAGTGCAACATTTCATCATCTTATTTCAAATGTACTATAGCATGATTAGGTTTGTATTTTCACAGATAAAGCTGAAAAAATCAAGGGACACTAGGCTTTAAATCATCCATATGCAGGGTTTATTAAACTATTTTTAAAAGAAACAACGTAAACAAAATATTTTTTCCACTATGAAGTTTCTTAAGGCTCATTACAGTACTTCTGCATATAATTCATACTAATCTCAGTGGGTTTGGTGGGTCATTCACACCAGAAGCAAGAGACAAATGATCTTATTACAGGAAAATGAGATGTAACTACAAAACCACAAAAATCAGCCTTATTCACAAAACAATCAAATCTACTTTCAGTTATTTTTAATTGATTATGTCAAGGATTTTCATGTATGACTTCTTACAGTGTCTTGTCCTCCCCGTAACACCAAATAACAAATTCGGGAGTAGAGGGGGGAGGAATTAATGAGACTGAATACATATGAAAAACAGGTAAATTCCTAATACTTATGTCCCCCATTTTTTCCCTTCTCTGGATCTTTCTTGTTTCCTTAACCCATTTTTTGTTTTCTTCATACTTAATAAGCCAAGGTATTAAAAAAGACCAATCAAACCTCAGTTTTGTCCTAAAAAACTTGATTCTTCAAGTTGTCAATCCTATGGCAACATCTTTCATTTCAGCCTGATTTTTAAAGGAAACTATGGTTATACATCTGTGCTGTCCATACAGAAGCAAGCATATTTATACTACAAAGTTTTCCTAGAACTTTTGAATTTAAGTCACTTCAATTAAAATGTGAGGTTAACAACCTGAAAGAAACCGAGTACCTACAACTTTGATGAAATGGTAACAGGTGGGAAAATGCCATTCATATTTTAAAGATTTATGCAAGCAATAATCAGTTTATGCACAATCAATACCAGGCACTGGGGAACCCACCTGGAGAACATCATCAGGAATGCATCTCCTGCAAGGGAAGGCTTCATGTGTGCTAGAGCTTAGAAACCTGCAAGGCCACGGGAAACAAGGCTTTACTGACCACGCTGTTTGAAGAACTATTTTTAACACAATATCCACAAAAAAGCTAGCTTCTTATTTGTTAAACCATCTTTAATTTGTGGATTTCTTCTACCTTGCAACTGAATTGTCAGATTCTGATAGTCACATACACTTCACTAACTTTTTAGATACTGATATGCATTTTTCCCCTGCGTCTTGTTCTTCTGTATCTGTGCATTTTGTTCTTCTGTGCCTGCTTCAATTCCCTTGGAAGGCAGAACATGCACCTACAGGACCCATTTTGATGACTTTTGTGCCCCAGAGGCTCACAGGCTAGCTCATCTCTTTTTACAATGAATGCAAACAAACCATCAGTTAACAGACAGCTGCAATATCCTTCCAAAACAACAGCCTTTAAAAATACTGTTTACTTGTCTGAACAGAAGATATCCTCCTAGCCTTCAAAATAAGTGACTGATTGATAGGTAGGAAAATAATTTGCTTTAACAGAATCAGACTGACATCAGTTTTCATGTACTCTGCTGTCTGAACAGTATCAAGCTGATCAGATTCGTAATTCTCCTGAAGCACATCAAACCAAGCTAAAAAAATGTAGTCCTTTCCTACACTGAACTTGTGGATTTGTCCAGTGTAAATTAGTGAATAACAAATTCAACTATGGTAAAAATCCATTGTAAAAACTGGACTTTCCGACTCCTGAAACACAGAAATCATCTAGCTTCTTACAACAACTTCATTTGGCAGGATGATGAGCACAGATCAGGAGAGAGCTGCAACTTACCCAACTTTTTAATTGGCTGTTGCAGAATGCCAGCTCTGACCAAATAGTTGACCAAGAAGGCATCAGGTAATAAAACTCAAAAAAAATACATGGGTTTATATTCAAGTGCAACTGGCCATCACTGACACCACAAAAGGCTTTTCTAGTAGGGAGCAAAACTTTAGTAAGTCTGCATCTAATCTTGCAAGAAAGATGATCACAACAACTTATGCCTCAATTATTTTTGAAGTCACATGCAATTTGAGATCACATGAGTAGGTATGCCATTCAACCCGATTCCTAAAATCAACAGATTTACAATGCATCTGGCAAAATCTGACAACATTTAGTTTTGCAGTGAGATACTGATTATGTTTTCTTATGCTGTACATGCATAGGCCTTGAGTTTGATACTTGTCAGATCTGTCACACAGTGTAAGGAGAGAGCCTCTGCAGCTTTTCAAAACTTTATACTGCACTGACACACAATTTTTCAACAGATATCTTACCTGAGTACAGTTCGATTCTGGAAACTGTAATTTAAAATACATGTTATTTTAATATTTTAAAGATGCTTGTGTTTTGTTCTTCTTTATAAAAGTAAGAATTCATCTTCACATGCACTTAAAATGATAGAAAATTAGATTTCCTGTCTCTCAGGAAGCCATTTCAAAATAATACGGAACAGATTTGTAAAACCTGTTCAACCCAGTCTGCTTTCTACTGTGCCTGAAGTACTGTATGTGATAAACATGAAAGACTCATTAAGAAGAACTTTGCTACTATCTCATTAAATTAGCACCAGTGCATAAAATAACATGCAGCATACACATATGAGACACTCTTTATTAGGAAAATTACCAAACTCCAGAAAAACTCCAGAAACTTTCAAACAATCTACAACCCTTTATGCATTTGATATCTCAAACAGTAAAACATAAAATCTTCCTAGTCTGCTTTAGTTGCTTTTCTAGAACATATAAAGAAAGAGGTATGATCTACAGTCTGAGTATGAAACAGGAAATCAGACCTTACATAATGATTTGCCAAACCACACTTTGGGAACTAAACAAATTGTACTGGTCTTCCCCCGGTAGAATGGAAAGAAATTAGTTTATACTGAATTGATGAAATCTGTTTAATTAACACAGAATACATGAGACATTTGGCTTCTGGGACTGAGTTTTAGAGAGCAGTAAAGCACATGTTTAGCTACATGCTAAAATCAACTGAAATAGCAAATGGCAGTGCTAGTTACTAAGGAACTCATGACTGCAAAATTTTTATTACTGGATAATTTATCTAGTCTTGCTGGAGAATGGTTTCAAGTAAAATAGAAACCAAAGGACACGCACATTAATAATCGTAAGAAATAAGTACCCAATTGTCCCTAGGTAAACAGAACTTGCACAATGTATAAAATTACGTGTATCATTTGTAACACTATACAGATGTAAAACACAGACTACTGGTAAAAAAAAAATTGTAAGTTGGTCAAGGCCAATGACCAATCCAAAAAAAACCCAAACAAACCCTGACAGAAGTCTGGAAAGACAGAAGACTGAAGTCCGTATATAAACTGCTCCGACAGTTTAATTGAATCAAGGTATCTAAAGCTGCACAGACAGTAAAACCAGATAAAGTGCAAAGACATCTGTAAACTATCAAAGAAAATATAACAATTGGTTTTACCTCAGTTTTTAATCAATTTAAATCCTCCAGGTGGGTGTCTTTATGCATTTTAAAATAAAAACTAAAATTCAAAAAGACACTTCTAAGTTTTTTCAGGCCCCAAGTGACACAAGCTTTTTCTTCAAATCAACCATCTAGCATTTATAGTCAATTAAATGGAGAATGAAAAATTAGCAGATGAACTCCTAAGTGATATTAAGTGTATGCTGTCCTCACGTATTCAAATCTGTGTTTGCTATGTTTTTTTATAGAAATATCTTCATATAATCTTCCAAAGCAAAATTAATCATGCTTTCCAGCAGGCCACTATCAATAAACTCTACCATGAGAGAGAAGAAACAAAACATTGAAAAACAGGGACTGCAAAACAGAGTCTGACTAGAAGACTATTTTTCTAACATTATTTCTTCCCAGTCTCTCATGCTTGCCCTGCAATTATCACAATCAACATCACATTGTTTGGAAAAAGTTATTAATACATAAATGTCAAAAAATTATCAGTTCTTAATGTACTAATTGCCTTCTTGCAAAAGGATGACTACTACTGGTATTTTTTGAAGAAATGCTTCAACATTGTTTGCCACAATGTTGAAGTCCTTTTATCTTCCATCAGCATCTGCAGTCAACTACTGCTTTGGTCAAAGGTCCAGTGTTTTCTTTCAATTTTATTTAAAGAGAGGAGGGACAAACTCAGAGAAAAGAGTTGTAAGTCCTGCACTTTCAAATTCCTTTTGTAGCTCCTCCAGTGTTGAATATTCTTTGATTTCAAACGTCTGAAACCTACATTGTAAAAGAGAAACTCATGAATATACCTAGATTTGTCAGAATTAATTCTCAATTCTGTTACTTTTCTATCCACAACAGTACTAAATTATACCTTTTATGCTGTGACTGTACTTCTGTCTCACACAGTACACTCATCATTTTCTCTTTGCATTTCTTTCCACTTGAGTCCACATCTACTTTAGAAGTTTTCTGAAGAATCAAGTACTCCTAAATGACAAAAAAAATCCCAAAATATTATGTCACCTAGTATTTTCAAAGTTCAGTAAAATGCAAAAGCGCATTCAAAACGGAGACCTTTTTTCAGAACATAGCAATCAAACTTTGAAAGTGCCCATCCCAAAAAGTTAGTGACTGCTTCTATTCCTCAGTTTTAAGTAAAGTGCACACCTGATTCAGAGAATGTGAGTTAGAAAAGCCAAAACATCCTCCTCCAATATCACCAGAAAAACCCACCTAATGCAGTGGGAGTCCATAAGTACAGGCAAAAATTTCAAAGCCCAGGCATGCATTAGGAGCACCATGTGATTTTAAGTCAAGGAAAGAGGCAGTTGGCAATGAGTTAAAAATATGTCTGTTACTAATTTCTCACCAAAAATTTTTCAACTTTCTGGGGCATTTGGGAAATATGGGAAACTGAATCTAGGCATATTAAGGTCAGGAAACAAAGAGATACAGGGTATAATTACAGTGGGAAGCAAAGCAGTACAGGCCACAGGTCTACAGGTATCATTATAGACAGAACAGTGTACCTTCTTTTTCTTAAATACACAATAAAGTTGCTGGGCCTTCCTAGTCTCATAATGATCACTTTGTTTCCAAAATTGTTAATCTTAGAAAAACACACACAAAATATTCAGACACAGAGGCTTCAGCGGTAAATCGATAGAACTAGTCAACATTCATTGTTCCTGCACCTTAATGCTGCTCCTGTCACCCTGAAGAAGAATCAATATTATCTTGCCCATGAACATCAGTCTTCCAGTCAGCCTTAGATTTGAAGCCCATTTTTCCACAGTTTTCACATATTTTGCCTTTGCTCTCATGTGATCTAAATGCAAAAGGAGCATCCAGATACCATCTTCTGTTCCTTTTGACAAAGTATTTTTTTCATTGCAAACTGTTGCTGATTGCTTAATGACATCTTGAAGATGCTGCTGTACCCAAAGAATCAGATCGTGTACCATGGGCTCAGAAAGATGCTTCTTTGCTTGTTCAAGTAATTTATCTTTCACATCCATACACTGGGCCCTTGTAAGCTGGTCTGAGTTAACAGAAATATCTGGTAGAGTTGATGGGTAATTGACTGGTAAATGAAATAACAGCTTTAAAACTACATCTGTATCCAGCAGTTCTTTCACACTGATTTGAATTCTAAATGAGATTCCATGCGTCTCTGGAAAATATAAAAAAAAATAAACATTAATAGTTTGCTTGAAGTTGAAATACATATATATCACTAAATCATGTTATTTTCTTTAACAGTTCAACTCAAATAACTGCCATTTCCTATAAAATAAAAGGGGGTGATTTTTTTTGCAGGGTGGGGGCTCACAACCAATGGCTCAAACTATACCTGCAGGGAATCCTGAAATGAAACACTTCTATAACATAGTAGAAGGAAAGTTATTAACACATTCTAAGAAGCATTCACACGTTTTGGCTCTTTCAAAGTCTAGACAAGCCAGTAATAAAGAATTGTCTCTCTCAAACACATAACTCAGCTTCTACAGCTCAACAGCAAAAGCAAGAACAACTGAAAACAGAGACTCTTCTGGATGGACTCAGCACTGCTCTAAGTTTGCTCCTAAAGAAATCTGTAAGACTTCTAACATCAATACTAATGCAAGGCAAACAGACTTGCACTGGGTATTTTTTAAGACAATAATTGAAAAGCAGTTCCACACTAAGGAGAGACTTGGAAAGGAAAAAGTCAGATTCTTTGTCCCCTACAACTTGCAGAGAAAATATGCTTAAATCTTTTCTGCCAACTCCTGTACAACAGTTGGACTGACATAAGGAAAATATCTCTGTTGGACACATGACCCTAGATACTACATATATAAATATGCATGTACTCATATTAATGTATGTTTATATATCTTCATATCTGCTCAAAATCTGTTGCAGGTCTACTTAAGAATTATTTTCAGAGAGAAAAGGATACACACAGTATGCAGCACGAAAGGCTGAAAACAATATCATCCTGAGAAATCATATAATCAAAGGTGCTTAATATGAAAGTTATGTACAGTAATTCATGAAATAAAACCTTCTTAACTAAAAGTTTCACAGAAAAACAATACAAAACTTGACAAAGTGAAAAGCAGGGACAAAGACCTAACCTACTTTTGCTCCTCTGCCATGAAGTAAGAGGGTATCAATCAGATAAAAGATGATCTTCTTCAGATGTTCTCTGCTTCACCCCTTTGATGCATTCTAAACACTTCACCCCTTTTTTTTCAAAAATTGCTAAAATGTCAGGTTGATTCACTCTATGAGGGCAGGAGAAGCCAGATTTGAAAGGCAGATTAGAGCAGAGCTGAGTTTCAGAGCAGGTCTTTTGAAGTGACTTGCGCTCTTCCCCCCCACCTTACCTTACCTTCCTTTACACGGCAGTCAGCTGAATTATGTTTGATTAGTATTGCTGAAGCCGCTAACCAACCTCTCACAGTGCCCTCTATGATTTTGTATTTCAAACCCACTAAAAAAGTGAAAGAACCTAAAAGTGACTTGGACAGACAGAAGTACTTTGGAGAGCTTATCCAAGGGCTTGTTTCCAAACCTCCTTCCTGGGTCATACAAGGAACTCTCAAGGTCAGAGAAGTCACAAAGTAAAATCAGCAAACCCTCCAAGCCCAATAATCAAATTCTAGCAGTACTATGAAGAAGCCTCCAAACATCTATAGACCATCACTGCCTAAGAGTCAAATCCAGTGGTGAAAGCAGTAGATGCAAATCCACTGAATTCAATGAAATCACACCCAACCATGCCCGTACTTACAGGCACCACATGTCAAAACAGTAGTTTCCCGCCAACAGGAGTTTGTCTTCAATCCTCTAAGACCCTATCAAAGGTTCCAGACTACTTTTAAGGCAAATGTATTCCTCAGAAAAACATCAGCCTTGGAAGAGACCCTTGCAAGTGGTCAGTGCTACAGAGGAGGACCTCAAGCCTTCCCATTTCAATCTCTGTCTTCTGCTGCCCTGACTAATGTTTCCTCCTGGGCCCCAGCAGTGGCAGCTCCTCTGCCATTACGCCGGGCTCAGCACACATAGCCACAGAGAGAGGCAGAAAAGCCTGCCCTGTGCATCCTGGGGTCACCGGCACCCTCCTGGCCACCACGGAGGTGTCTGCACACACAAGCACTGCACCAGACACAGTGCTGCTGCCCCAAGTCCCTCAGCTGCCCCTTCTCAGGGCAGCCCCACCAGGTACACAGCCAGCTGGCATCTGGCTGAACGGAGGAGCATTATTGTACCTCTGCCCGTGAATGGCTTCATTTGAAACTATGCCGCCAAGAGATTTTAAAATGCACAGCCTATATAAGTTGAAAAATACTACTCTACTCCCAGCTTAATTACAGCGACAAAAAACATGTTACCTTTCTGATAATCCTCCTAGGATTTTTCCACTAGCTTGTCACAAGATCTCACCAACTCACAAGTAACGGAGGGATAGACAGGCCAACCCTGCCCCTTCAACAAGGGCCTCCTGCTGCAGTGATCTTATTCTTAAGCTGTAAAAATCTCACACCTTTCCTTGTGATGAACTAATCTGAAGGAAGCGGAACAGCCTCGCATCCCAAGGTGTATCACCCCGAGCCATCGGGAAAAGCCCAGACGTGCTCATTTACATCTGCTTCAGACTTACTTTTAAAAAGAAGAATCAGTTCAAAACCTTTGCAGAGCTACAGCATCTAAAGTTTATTTAAACCTTGCAGCGTCCATTTTCTGCACCAGCGCTGCAGACACTGGCAGAACAAAGAGCAAACCACCGGCGCCCTGCGCAACCTGGCTCCAAAGAAATATTTCCTTTGTTTGCTCATGCTACAAGGGCCGAGTTGTCTTCACAGCAACACGGCAATTATTTTTGAAATAAAAGGTTGGGTATGACTGTTCTGCTGGCATTTAATGTGCTAATCAGACTAAACTCAATACATTTTAACTCATTTTCCCCCATAGCTGCATGCTTATCAGTATATTTAGCTCTAGCATACTTCAGATTTTTTCTTATGTTCCATGTCAACCAGACAGATATCCCCCTCCTCTCCTGCCCAAAGGCATTTTATGCAACACATGCAGTCTATTTTTAAATTCAGAAAATGGCACCTACTAACGTACAAGCTTAGAATACCTAAATACATTTTTATAGCAAGCTTGGTGAACAGACCAAAAGAGAACAGATTAACAATTAAATTATGGATTTCTATCTGTAACACTAATCTTTGCAAATAGATATGTAAGGTAAAAAAGATATGCTGTAATTAGTTTATTTAAATTCATCCACACATTGCTTTTGATAAAAACACATTTTACATTCTGAATACTTCATTGTTGAATTCCAAAAAGCCAAAGTTTTTACCATACCAAGAAACCTGTAAAAGCATTCTTTTACATTCCTCAAAACCATGAATCCCCAATGGCCTCCTTTTTGATCCCATGGATCTACACACAAATTACTCTTAATGTCTTAGAGACTGCATAACATAACAGTCTTCCTGGAAGTTATGTCCATGCAGCGTTTGTCAATGACAATTTACATGGTTTGAAGAGATAAAGCAAATGTAAGCTAATGACTGGAGCAAAAGTTAATTGTATACTAGAGGATTCTGCAGCTCCAACAAGTAAATTCCAAGAGTAAGAAAAATACCAGTAACCATTGTTGTAAATAATCTTTTCAATTCCAGCAGAAAACTATGTAAATCGATCAAAGATACCTGATCCTAACATATCATGAATACTGCCTGGTTAAAGGCCCTCCAAGGTCACATAGCATTAATATAAATAAAATAGCCTGTTCCTATTACGCACTTGTGGCACCTCACTTTTACGTACAGGAAGATTTCTAAACCTCTTACATTCTGGCAACTTATAAGCACAAAATCATTTTTCCATATATGAAGCACAGAGGAGAATATGCCTATATTTCTCAACAGATTTGGAGGAACAGACATGTATATGCAATGTTCGGATATGCTCACGTTTTTTAAAATTAACATCTGATAAGCCCGGATACTGTTTTTTCAAACTATGCCCAAAATAACATTCTTGAACTTTTTCACTTAAAAATAAAGCTCAGTTGAAACATTTCATCAATCATATTTTAAAAATACAACCCTAAATACCAATTTAAAAAAAAAAAAAAAGGCAGAATTACATGCCTGCACTGGAGCAGGAGGTGCATCATGCATCTCGAGATACAAAATTCTGGTTATAGATTACTGTGGTTAATTGTGCTCCCTGCAGACACTAATGTCTTCATCCAACCTCTCCCCTCAAGCACAGTCACCTACAACAGGACAACTGCCCAGGACAATATCGAGACATCCTGAATATCTCCAGTGAGGGAGACTCCACAGGCTCTCTTGGCAACCTCCAGCACAGTGTTTCCTTATCAATCCCAGTTATTTAGGGCTCAATACATACATGTGCAGACAAAATCTGACAGCAGGCCACTACATCCATCTTTAGCAGCATTCCACAGGACTTCCCTGCAGTCCAACCTGCAGGAAGCTCTCCCTGTCCATCACTCTGCTGGGGAGCTGGGCATCACTCTGCAATAGCTCCCAGGACACTGGGGACCTGTGATACAGAATATAGGCATATTCTGTGTGCATATGTGCATGTGTATGTCTCTAACAAATATGTAAGAGTTGTCACATCTGTGGTAGGCACTATGCAAAATTTACTAATTGTCTGGATCTGAACAGACACCAACACTTGCATATCCCACCTGACATTTAAGCCTGACAGTAGCTGCTATTATACACTGGAACTATGGAGATTTGTTCTCCCTTGCTGAAGGGGCATCTTCACAGCAATGTACAGCACGGACTGATAAAAGCCATCTCTTAATACTAAGTCCCGATCAATGGCCACCACGGGTGGTGCAACAACCATGGAGGCGTCTACACTTCCTGCATTCCTTGCCTACATCATCCAGCAGCTGATGGGAGCAAGTACTACCAACCTGATCATTCCACCCACAGCAGACACGACACATCAGCCTCAGTACCCTACAGCCATACACATCTGATGAAGGAGGAGAACATCGGCACGTCACAGTGCCTAGGTGCTCACCTTACCCCAGAAAAATACCGAGATGACCCAACGCTCCTCATGCACTGCAACAGCTGTACCCCTAGTCAGTATTACCGGATAAATACCTGGTCTTGTTAACGCGTACAACATTCACCTGCTTGTTTACCTAGAGGGCAGCCAGCCCGTTCCCAGCGCTGCCCCTCGCTTGCCCCTAGGGCCTGCAGGGCACTGAGAAGGTCCCTGACTATAACCGAGCAGGGCCCGCTGGGCTCCGTGCCCCAAGCGCGGCCGGCAGCACACACACCGGCAGGGCGGGGACACGCCACAAGCGACAGCAGCGGGCGGGTCAGCCCGTGCTGCCCCGGGGGCTGAGCCCCACCGTGAGCGGCCACGGAGCGCTCCCTCCCGGGGTTCTGCCGGGCCGAG